>CM073768.1:140180146-140344487 GCA_037158775.1 Hetaerina titia
CCATAATTTAAAATTAAAATTCTATATAAAAGAAAGCCCACAATTAAAATAATCTTCCATTGTATTCGTTACACTGTGATTTTTTTATAATGATTATCGCACCTTGATAAAAATCATGACTGGCATATAACCACCAATTATTTACTTCGGGTTCATCTACTCAGGAACAAACCTTTGTTTTCGTTAATCGTAATCCTACTCATATTGATTATTTTCAACAGAGATGTTAGCCAATGAAATAGGATTTATCATAATAGACTGCTCAAACAACATGTGTAAAAATTGAAAATAAATCAGGTTATTATATAGCTGGTTACTATATATCAGGTGGACAAAAAACAAAAAGTGGAGAATTCCGAATGCGGGGAATTAAGAAAATCAATCCACTCCAAATCATTTGCCCATATCGATGATTCCGCTTCGTGTTGTCATAAAATTTGATGAATTACTGTGCATATTTTGCCTGCGATCTCAATGCCTCAAAACCAATCGGCTGGCTCAAAAATAGAATTATGTACATATTAACACAGTTATAACGCCACTCTTGATCATTATTACAAATACACAAGTGGATATAAAAGCGTACGCTTGTATTTATGGAGGTAGTTCATCAAGTATAAAACCTTTTAGCGACTAGTTTTCCATCCATATTCTTTCAACTTGGAACACACAAAATATTATAGTTACACACGCGCCCTGATCACATTACTCTTTGAACATGAAGCATCCTCATAAAATACTTGAATTCAGTCTGTGTTTATTAATGTGTTAATTTCAGCGGGAGTGACGAAAGAATCGTTCCGAGAGGCCTCGCCATTAAGTCGATGGGCTTCTGCGCAACGCCATGTCCCTTCCAGCTCGTGCCCCCGCCGCTGCGGCCGAGGAGACCACCCAAGCCTATAAGCCGCCCCCCCCCCTCTTCCCGCTCGCCAAGCCGACGCAAGTCAACGTCATATTCGGGCACCTTAACAACTCAGCGCCGTGGTAGCAGATAAGTCCCCGCGCGGCCCACCGAAGAAGCAAGACGAAGAAAAGGGTCACAAAGGGGCGTCTGGTTTCAGTCGTCACCAAGGTTACCGGCCCTAATCTCTCCCCCGAGATCGCCCCACGGAGGAGCACACCTGGATGGTCCAATACCACCTTCCGCCCAAACGGCTCGTTCGCACGCCTTGTCTAGCCGAGAGCGACTACGTGCGTCGAGCCACCACCGCCCGAGTTCATTCACTCCCGGAGAGGGTACGACGGTCGCTCGGGAGATCCCCTGAGTGAGTGCTCCTGGATCTCGCCCACTCGAAGTCGACGACTCCGTGCCCTCGGATCCTTCAGTCCCCTTTACCTCCACCAAATCAGGCGAAAACCCGATCTCACCATTAATTAATTACGTCCTATCCAACGAAAGACTTTCCCACCTCCTGCACTACCTCTCGGCTGGCCATCCACGACTTCGAAAGGACTGGGAGTCAAATTAGGCCTCGTAAATTACGTAATTGCCAATGAAGAGTATTGTGTCATATTACGTACACTTATGCGTGAAAATTTACCATCGAAAAGGTTTCGACTGTGTGTACGGTTGTACTAAGATGCTTCGGTTGACCAATTACGCCTCGAAAGACTACATTTTGCCAAAACTCGTGAAAATTATTTTGAAGTCATTCGATACATTGAAAAACAAAGGAAATTTCCAACCTCAATCACTGTGAATGAGACTCTTTGCGTGAGATGAACGCACGAAGGTGAGGCATGAATTTCCACGGGACGCAAACGAGCGCTCAAATGTTAGGAATTTTTACCCACCATTAATTCATACAGATCTGAACAGTTAGGAAGGGGCTAGGACAAGGTTGAAGTATCAGAGATGAGATTTTAGAGTCTCTAATAAAAAATAGGCATAATCTATAAAAATGACCCCCTCCCAAAAACCTGTAGTCCACACCCCACGAGGATGATCAAGTGCCTCGGCAGATTGGATAATGGCGGAGGAGAGAAAAAATATTGAGAGACAAAACGAGTCGCCCATATCTCCTCTCCTCCCTCTCATCTTCTCGCAGGGGGAGGAGGGCGCGAGAGGAGGCAGGAGGACGGGGAGAAGAGGGAAGGGCACGGCGGATGGGGAAACCCAGCTCTGTACACACGGACGGTCAAAGCGACTGACCCCGAGTTCGTCAAGAAGAGTAGGTATGTATATAGGTGCCCACATACGCACCAAGGTAGTATGCATTCGGCGTCCAGCGAGCTGGCTGGCACGGACACCGCTTCGCCTGCCTCCTCCGCCCCGCTCTCCCTTGACCTCTCGGGATATTTCAGGGCCGCCGCCGCCGGTTGTGGGAGAGGGGGAGGGAGGGGATGCCGGTCAAACGCGTCCCCTGCCCTTGAGAGGAGGAGTGGGAGAGGAAGAAGAAGAGGCGGAGGGCCGGGAGCAGCGGCGGGAGCGCGCCCGCTCTCCCGGGGGTGGGACTCGGCCGGCCGGCCGGGAGAGGGAGGGAAAGGGTCCCGGGCAATCAACGAGCGAAGAGAAGAAAGTCAAAGTGCGCTGTAATTTCTCCTCGACGCCGCAACATATTTCATCCGAGGGTGGAATCGTTACTCGTGCAGTTCAAACTACGGCGAACCCGAGCTGATAACTACACGCCCATTTCTGTGTTTTATGGGCGTCTTGCTTTTATGCTTTTTTTTCTGCTTTCCTTAGCGGAGACGAAAATGCGCGGGGATAAGTGCCGCCGGGTGGAACGATGTGCCATGGACGCGGAATGGTTGTGCGCGGCAGAAAAAAAGAATGATTTTTCACTCCCCGTATCCAATGGGAGGAAGGTCTCCATTTTTTAGCACCGTGTTTTCGAGCCCTGTAAAGATAGTTTCCCTCGTTTACGGCCGGGGAGCCAAAGGAAAAGTATAAATAAGGGTTAAGAGTTACCGCTGAAACCTTATTAAACCGGAATTCGTAAGCGAAATAATACAATCGCCAACAGCGTGACCCTACAATTTGTGCATTTGTGCAAACAGTTAATGATTTGGGCAAAAATAGCACTCCCCAATGATGTACGAGGCATGGAAAATTGAAATCTGCCCACTACCTCTTTGATATCTTAGCTCTCTTCGCAACAAATTATTAAGAACTCAAGTGTCTTCATATACTAAGTGAATGCCCCCTATAAATTGACTGTACAAAGTAATCAATCATATATTACCGAGTACCTGCTTGGAATTTCATCGAACACGCCAATTTTTAATTCGAGTATACTAATAAACTATTTTAATCACAATGTAAGGGGAATCATACGCATGAACATTTAAACCATTCACCATCTGGAAGAGTGCATCATCCCCGACACCCATTCCAAGCTTTCGGTTACTTATCCAACGCACAAATATTTTCATAAGTTTCTAGCACCTTTTATTAGCGGTGTGTTAGAATAACTGCATAATTAGATCGCATGTAAATTAAATATTCTAACTTGCCTCCACAACGCTTGGAATTAGATACAAATAACAATTTGAGAGCCGTCAAAATAAATTGTGGAAAAATTTATACCACATTACTCCTTACCACTCAAACTTTCAAGCTGTTTGTGTTTTGTTGATTTGAGAAGATGATAAGGAGGTCTAAAAGTATATTGCCAGCATATCTTAGGTTTAAGACACTGTCTACATCGATCCCCTTCATTTTTATCTCCCCAATACTTAGTTATTAATTTCAAATTCGTATCTAATGAGTCACCAGTGCACAGTAAATATTCATCCTTGTAAATGTAATGGTAATTTATTCAGTGGAAATGAAATATCTTAGTTAAAAGGACAGTTGTTCACTAAGGAAAGTGGGTACTGGAATACTTTTTTGTAACGTAATGGTATAAATTATTGCTCACATTCTGAGTTAATATTACTATTTATGGGATGTTATTGCTGATAATAGGGGTTACCGTCGTAGGTCAGTGAGGCTTCATATGAATCCCAAATGATGTGGAAATGAAGCAATCTTAAAAGCAATTTCATGCCAATTTTGCACCTCATTCATTTCTCCATGAAAGCTAGACACACTTCATAAAAGACACAGGAGTCAAGTCTATTGAAACCAACTGTTATCTTTCAGATTTACAAGGAATAAATAAAAGTTCATCCTTCTTAAGAAGCTATTTGTTGATGCTCTACTAAAGAAAATTTTTGATTTCTGGGCTTCCAGAAAAAAAAACATTTGCCAAGAAAAAATTGCAGGAAGTTTTACATTTTAAGATCTGACATTAAATATGCAATTATGCTTTCCCTTTCATAGTGATAAGAGTTACATCATGATGTGCAATAATTAAGAGCAAAATTCGCAAAGTGAAAAAAGTGAAAACGGTTACATGTGAGAATAAAATTTCAAACGCAGCCAGCATCTGTTAAGCATAACCGAAGCTAGTGCTACAAGTCGTACATCATCTCGACAGCAACTTTTAAAAATATGCTCCCCCCTTCTATACTCATTCGATCTCCCATTTTCTGCCAAAACGTTCCAAAATGATGTCTGACTATATATTATTACAGATAGCGGGAAAAACATATATATATATATATATATATATATATATACATTCAAATACGAAGTCCCGCCATACGGCGCACAAATATTCATTCAAACATAGAAAGCAAGAGAGTAGCTAGGCATGGCTTACATTCATTTTGGATTCCTCGGCCATGATACATCCTCAGAAGCTCCCGCGGAACTTCAATCCGCAACGGATAATAATCACTCTCTGGCGGAGTCCGTCCACATTGAAAGGATTCGCGTGCAATTAATCGATAATCATGTCGTCCTTGGTAACGAACCCTTTGCGGGGGATCGCACGCTTGGGCGGGACAACGCCTTCGACTGTGGACACGCGAGGAACCCTATGAAGACATAAAAAGCGAGCATTTCATTTCTGGGAAGCCAAGAAGATTGGGCGCCTTGGGGATTGGGTGGGCACGGACGAGGAACCGAGAGGCGAGCGGGGATGGGGAGGAGAGACGGGGGTGGGATGGGGAGGGCGGAGCTGGAAACGATCGCGCGTGAATTGGAGAGAGAAGGATGATTGGGGGTGGGGGTTTGGGAGACCAAGGAGGGGGATGGCGGTGTAGAGTACATTATATACCTACCCGTCTATATCACATCGTGTCCGCCCTTACGTGTTCCTTGCACTGCCTTAATGCTTATTTTCTCGAAATGCATGTATTCGTATACATGTGCTCTCTCGCACACACACACTCGTATACTATGCGTGTATGATGAATAGGATGTGAGGTGGAAGGGAAAGAAAGCGATTATACTGACGGTGGGAAAGAATTTATGGGCGAAAGACTCCTGCGCCGTTGGATAATGGATTGCGAGGTATAAACATGTTATTCACCGCAGGGAGGGAGGTGGGAGGAGGGGCGGATCTTTGGAATCACTAGCGGAGGGGGGGCCGAACCAAGGAGGCGGGGAAAGGTTTGAACTTGGTTAATGCGCCGGCCACCACGGACGTGTATTACAAATTGCGCTTCTCTGGAAAAGTGGAGTGCAATAGCCGAAGGGCACGCGAAGGTAACGTAAACCCTTCCAGGGGCGAAATATTCGTAGCCCGCTTTTTATTGCCATTGTTTTTTTCGTTATTCACTCGTAGCATGCACGCGAAATATCCTACCAATTCATGCTCTCCCGCCTATTATTCCCCTAATGCTCATGTCAAGTAATTCCTGGCCGTTTACGTTCGTGTACGGCGAGGGAGGAGAATTTCTCACTTTGCATAATTACTCGAGGGAATAGTAATGCGAGGGCCGCCGCCGGTGGAGGTGTTCCAGGGCAAGCGGGGGGCGTCCGCCCCTTGCACGGCACACTGGTTAAGAGCGCGCCGCCGGGCAGGGGACGCGAAACGTGGCCCGCCCCTGTTTATTTTGCGCCGTATTGGAGCCATGGGCTCGCTTCGGTTTAGTCGCGATTGGAGTGAAGTTAAAGGAATAAGAGGCAATCGCAAATGAGGACGAAGCAAATGTGAAAAGAAATCTGTTCATCTCGTTTGTTTTGCTAGTCAATGACAAGATTTTAAATGCTTCTTTTGGCGCTTATGGAATTTGTCCAGTGTTAGCTATGAAAACCAAAATATAATTTTCGGTAAATGAAAGTAGAAAAACTTTGTTACAATCCACCATTTTATGTTCGATACTACTAGTTTCGACGCTACGGCGTCATCCTCAGGTACAATGAGTACCTGAGGATCCTGAGGTCCTCGGGTACCTGAGGATGACGCCGTAGCGTCGAAACTAGTAGTATCGAAAATAAAGTGGTGGATTGTAACAAAGTTTTTCTACTTTCATTTATTAAAATTAACTTCCACAAAGTTGAGGCTGAAACTATTGAGATAATTTTCGGTGATTAACATGGATGGAAAGTAAACTATTTTTGTTCATCGCCATTCCCTGCTCTCATCATCCTCACATATTAGGGTTTGAGGCTTTTGTAGGGTCACCTTCGAACAGAAGACAAGAGAGGGGGTGGGACCAATGGTGAGCAGCTAGCGGAACATTTACATAACGTGTGAACTCCTCATAAATTACACCCACATGACATATTAAAAACCAGGATGATATCAAATCCGTCTATAGATTTGAATTCGATATTCAATGCGAAATGAATACGTAGGCGGAATTCGGAGTCCATTGCTGCATTTCACTCGTTCCGAATATACAGAAAATAATCCCGGAAAACTGGTAAATAGGAAAATTGGGATTAAGGCTTTTGGCCTAACGCCCCCGGGCCCCTCGCCCTTGCGGTGTTTTACGGGTTATTTTGTGGATGTAGACTAAAAGTTTAAAACTAATAAATAAGAAATGGGAGCGTATAGGATTTAAAGAAAATTCCAGATGGACTAGGGTATTCTAATTTCAACTGTCCTCTATTCATGAAACTAGAAACAATGGTTATGAACATGAAATGCGTGCATGTATTTTTATGCTTGTAATAAAGTACCAAAATAATGCCTTTTCGAGAGTGTTATGAAACGTATAATGTGATGCGGTAGTCTTAGATTTATGACCAAGTGAAAAATTAGCATATCTGTCACAATTAAGTGAGATACCTTCACATTTCACTGGGCAAGGGCGGTCAAGAAGGGGCGAACGGAATAATGAGCCGCAGCGACCGCCTCAGAAGACCCAGAAGTTTGAAGAAAAAGATTTCATTTGTCGCAAACTCATTTCCAAAATAGGTGGGATTACGTAAAATACGTTCTGCCGCGTATTCAAACTGGGTCCCGCCTTTTAGAATCAGATGACTGAATATTTTTGTTTTGACTGGAAGATTTTCCTTCGAATTCACCTCACCTTCCTTTTCGCTATCAAGCTATCACGATGAAGGACCAGTGGAGCATATAATTAATTACCAAATGTAAATAAACGTCTAAAGGAGAGAAAAGGATATCATAGCGGTATTTTTGGTGAATCCCTATGGTGTGGAATGTCTTCCTGCCACACATCCGGGTGGTCGCTGAACGAAGAAGCAAGAAGTAGGCTGATAAAAACGCAAAAGCTTACGGGAATGTGGAGAGAGTGCAAAACTTGGTGCCGTCAGATCGAATATTATATGCGAATGACATGAAAATAACTGTATTCGAATGAAAAAGCCGAACGTAACTTTAGGAATGAGACAATATTTCACAAAAACGGTTCCTCCAGTTTATACAAATGGCCGAATACAAGGTCGATTCCACGTTTCACGTGATATTTTGAAAAATACCGAAACGTTAGCAACGGTCGTCACCAGTAAATAAATATGTTTTCAATACGAGCCGGGAACAAAACTACTTCAAATAAGAGTAGAAAAAGTATAGGAGTTACCTATTGGAAAATATAACTCACATCTTCCGAAAAAAAAGTATGCTCGACTTTTGTCAAAAACAGGTTTCTACGTCTTTTTTTAATATTTTTACATGACTAAGAACTTTCCATTGCGACTGTACCAAACCACCACTACATATGGACAAAATTTAAACAAAATACTTATTTGGCAGTTCTAACAAGGTTACGGGAATCTGCTTGGAGGGAAAGACCAAAACCTTGGCCTGAAAATGGATTGACCAACATGGAAATGCACCTCCGCATAACGCGTCAGGAGTTACAGTATTTCAAAGAGAATAACACACAAAAAAGTGCGAGAATTTTAGAGGAAGTTTTCACATTCTCATATTAGAACCATGGATGACAGTAGCGTTTAACAAAAGAGGATAACTCCTAGGCAACAGACGCCTACGGGGAAATTGAGGGATGGGGAAAGAGGACGGAAGTGGTTGCAAAGGCTTGATTCGTAGGAATGGCGATAAGTGCATAAGTAGGTAGAGGTGTTCCGTGTCTGGGAAAGGGATGAAAAGAGCGGAAATTGAAGCGGGACGGTGATTGGGTTCATTTTACTCCACCTGGCAATGATTGTTGTCTCGCCGGCAAGTGATCACTTCCCCCCATTTCCCTGGCCAAACGCGCCTTCATTTGTGTGATTGATGCATTTAAAGGGGGTTGGTTGGGGAGGCAAAAGGGTCCGGGGGTGTGAGTAATGGAAGGGAATGGATAGCACTCGGCGCTGTTGGCAACGGTAGCGGGAGGCGGCGGACGGGGAGCCTCGTGGCGCACGCTGCAACAGCGATGCCTCCAACCCCCTTGGCCCGCAGGCCGCGCGCCGACCCCCCGCCCCTGGCCAAATTGATGGGTGCCGGCCCGCGGAGCATGAGAGTGTGCTTAATCCCTAGTTGCGGAGGCATGGAGTCCCACCCATGCCCGCCAGACCCTCCGCCAAGACCAAAGGCAGAGGAGATGGATATACGTAAATGTTCCAATGCAATTTTGGCGCGCTAAGACTCAATTCAGAGATGCTAACCTCCGAAGGCAACGGTTTATTGGAACGAAGGACGTGCTCACGGCGAAGAATGTAACCAAAGGTTGGGGTGTTTTCGCGGAAGACGGGAAACCGGTGAAAGAATACGATTCATGCTATATAGATAAGTATCGCATCTATCTGTCAAAAAAATCAATTTATTCCATCACATTTAGGAATTTTCAAAATTCTCTGTAATCGGATTAACCAAAATCACTATTACTTAAAAGATAAAAATTCATCAAATTTTCTTTTATTTTTCCGATCTGAATTGGAACCGGGTGAGTTTAATCAGCCAATCAGCAAACAAAGATGCTCAAAATATCAGTGACACTCATTGTTTCATCCAATAGAACCTTTCTTTAAATACCTCATTTGTGTTTTAATACAACTTTCACAAGGAAAATGTTGCCACATAAAAGCAGTAGAGTGTTTCCGATGTACTCCATTTGCTTTAAGCTCTCAGTCGGTGCCCGGTCGGAAGACAAATTGGATTGTTCTTGAGAAATGTCAGTGCAGCAAAGACTGGAGTCCCAGACCAAATTACATTTGCCCTAAGTCCGGAAACCCAAGGAATGCTTCTCCATTTTAAGATAAATAAAGCATTTTTTTCTATGTTTGTAAAGTTTGCATTTAATGGCCATTTTCACAGCTACGTTGAGTATTTTGGTACTTACAATTATGTGCGAGCTTGAAAGAGTTCCGTTGACATTTCTAACCACGTAACTTGTTGATTATTCCAACTGAGCGAAAAGAGCACACACCTACTCTAATATTTATGCACGGTGGAAGTATGATATTTTATTCGTCTTTGTTAGCTGAGGTGAAGCAGCAAAATAATAGGGACGCTCAGCAGACACTCGAGGGATGAGTAACGCCCGCATGGCAAACGAATGCAACGGAGACTTAAGATATTCCCTCAGATTCATGTGTGGAAATATTATATGGTCGAAATGCCCACGTAAACACATGACGCCATCACGAAGAAATGGAAAGATAAGGGCGGGGACACCGATCAAGATTGAGAGGAGTTCATCTTCGCCCTCCCTCGGAAGAGCGCCGAGAGGGGCGCAAAAAAGCAAGGTCATCGGCGAGTCGATTGGAAGAAGCGCCCACGCTCGGGTCCGGGGGGCGGGGGAGGCTGCGGGAGCGAGAAAGGCCTCACTCCCCTCCGCCTCCCTCCCTCCCGGCCGCTGGGAGTCGAATGGAACAAGTATGTACAATTGGTCTTGCCTTGAAGGGAAGAGTGGGAGGAAGGGATCCCGCCGATATAATCGTCAATGTCCAGAACGGAGAGGGAAAGGCGAGGAGAGAGGAAGGGAGGGAGGGAAAGAGATTTGAAGGGATCGAGAAGAGAAGAAAGTAGGCGGGCACGGAGGCGGAGGGGAGAGGATGGCGGGAGTGGAGGGGGCAGGGAGAGGGAAAAAAATAGAGAGGTAAATGCGCTCTCGAAGGAGGTTGTGCCGGGCGGAGGGGAGGTGGAGGAGGGGGATAGGAGTGGCGGCTTTCGGGAGGGGCAGGGGGTTCAAAGGGAGGGGGAAGCGAGGCGGACGCATGGAGAGAGCCGGTGTTGATGCTGGCGAGGGAGGCCGGTCGGGTACCGACGAATAGATTTAAACTAGATATATAAAATATATATATGTAAAAATATACACACACACACATATATATATATATATATATATACATACACATATTGTGTGTACGTGGGTATAAAAAACGAGGGAAAGGAGATATGAGGGACGAAGACGAAGGGCTAAATTGGAAGAGCGGCTTGCAGGTGATGGTGGTTGGAGTGGGAGAGAGGAAGAGGAATGAGGGAGAGGGTAGGTAGTAGGGGCCGGGCGTGGGGACCGGGGGGTGGAAGATGAATAGGGGAACGCCACGGATGCAAGGGGGAAAAAAAGGAAGAAATAATTGGAGGTAAGAAAGGGAGATTGATGTTGGAGATGGCTGCGGTGCTAGCGGTGGAAGAAGAAGAAGAAGTGGGCAAAGGGCACGGAGGGAGGGTGAATGGGGGGGAGGGTGATGCGCTGTGGCGGTGGTGTCGGGGGAGGGCGGGAGCGGTGGAGTGAACGGGCCCTCCCGGGCGAAGGGATTTTTGGGTGGGCGGGCGGCGAATGGAATACTAAGGGGCGAGACCTAAGCTGCGCCCTTAAACCCACCAATCGGCGCGAGGAACGAGTGAAGCATGTATCAAGCAACGTTCGTTGTCCTTAAGGCGTTTGAAAGGAAAAATGTCACCCTCAAACTCTTGATTGCGAAAGGTCAAGCGTGAAAGGACCCTAAAAAGATCTCCGTTGTCCTGCTCGAAGATGCCGTAAATCAAATACTTATGCCCGATTGCAACGAAAAATATGACATCAGTTTAAATTTATTACCATTTTAGTCTTTGAATTTCCATACCAATCCTATGAGTGAAAGATGGTAATGGCAAGGGAAGCGAATTAATGCTCAGGAAGAAGTAGAGAAGATGAGCATGTAGGAATAGACAAAATGGTTGGCTAAATAATATGTTTCCTGTTTGGCAATTTTCGATACAACCAGTTTTTCCTATTCGCAAATGTAGCTACTAGTAGCTAGGTGGAAAATCAATTTTCGTATCGGTGAATATTTTAACTATTGACTCAATTTCGTATGACCGTACCCATGAGAACGATGTTATAAATGTACGAGTCGTCTTATACTAGTGTGTGCGGAGACTTCAACGCTCGATTGCAACAAGAAAACAGGCCCAAGAGTTCACAAATACCCCCCAAAGAAATCGCTTCAAAATAGAGATCATAAAAATATCATTGAGGAGGGCGAGAAAGGACTGCGTTGAGCTCACTAACACCAGGAAATGAGTCCCAAGTTAACGAGCGCCGCCTTTCACAGAAGCATAACTCCATTTGTGAGTTCTAGGATAAAAAAATTGAAATATCTGCACAATATTCTCCTTCCTGGAAATACACGGCCCCTCAAACAGTTTTTTGTGCATACCCATCCCGGATATTAAGCGGTAAGGGTAGGGATGATCGGGGAGGGGGTTTAAAGATGGCGATGGAGGTAGGCCCCCTGGCGTAAGGAGGAGGGGGAAAGGGGAGGGGGTGACGGGTGAAAAGGGAAGAGGAAGGTCGATGGAGGCGGGGATCTCCAAAAGTCGTTTTGTGATAGGTGCCGGGCACCACTTCGCCCGACGGCCATCTTTAAACTGGGACCTCCAGATGGTCTTGCTTCCTTGCTGAATTTAGCTACCTTAATAAGCCATTTGGGAGCAGCGTAAAGGAAACATAAAAAAATGACTAAGGTCATCCGCTGGATAGGTAATGGACCGTTCTATTTCCAGTGGAAATGGTCTCACCCATGTATTTGTTCCAACAGATAGTCATTTGACACGCATAAGAGCCACATCATCGACAAGCAATTTTCAGTACTTTCATTTAAAAAAATGCTTATTCAAGGGACTCAATCGATACAAAATGTGACAACGGAAAATATAATGCATATTTCAGAAATCCACAAGAACTAATGGAGTGTATTTTATAATTATTATTAAAAATTCATCAACATGCAGATATACATTGACTGTTTTCTAAAAGGTAATATCATATTAAGTATTGTTCATAAAGACTTCCAGCTACAAAACTTCGTAGAAGATAATGAGGAAAAATCAAATGAAGATAGTTATGGCAGAAAATCAGGTAGAAGGGAGAATAATAATCGGCAAGTGTACTGCACAAAATAATTGCATGTTATGCAAGAGGTTTTTCAGTAAGAGAACTGGATTGCTTAATGAACGCAAAATGAAGTGAGTATCCCAAAAGGACATGAGGAAAGAGAATTGAAATGCCTTATTCATTCGATCATGAAAATTGTACGCCTTAAAATGTATTAAATACATATCTCTGTAATGGGAGTCTCCATCTTGCAAATGAAAATTAATAGACACTATCTTCGAGTATTTTGGGCATGGATATATTCCTGTATTTATTTCGATTTGGTAAGTTTTCGCATGGTACTTTTATGTACACTCGTACATACACCTACACACATCATTCCATTCAATTAGCAACTTAATCCCCTCATTTGAGCTCCACATCTTATCACTTTTTTCCACAGCGACTTCTATTTTTCTTATTTTATCGGATCCTCACAAAGCAGAAAATTTCAGCTTTACTTTTTTCATTTATGGCGCAATGGTTCAAAAATATTCATTCAACAACAATTTCTACGCCATTCTGCCAATTTACAATTTTTAGCTTACCCTCATTTTGAGCCTTCCGTGCCTGGTGATTACATTACTTTCAGAAAAACGTTGTATCTCGTTACCGATGTACATGTACATATTCTAATATGCCGATCACTATTTAACGAGAAATGCTAGACTACCTTTATCACCAATAAAAAAAAACCATAAACACAGTAATAAACCCGAAGGTCGGTTTAGTAGGTGATGGTAGAGCTCACCCATGTACCAAGCCCGACGGCGTGTGAAATTCACCAATCAGGGTAGGGGGCCAGTTCCTTTCCCTGTGCCGGTTATGGTTTCCCAGGAATATCTGGTACCCGAAAAATCAACTAGCTTGGGTGGAGCTGCAGGTGCTCAGAGTGCCTTGCCCGGGAATCGAACCCGGGACCCTCCGGTCAGTAGTCCAACGCTCTACCCACTAGACCACCGCGACCCGCTTTTCACCAATATTTGAGTATAAATGATGTTTAACTAAAAGATATTTAAGAAAACGTAAATCTTTTGCCGTCAACCACAATAGATATTAAATCAATCAATGCTGCCAGCAGATGATTTAATTGGCCAAAAAGTTATTATTCATTAATTATTAAGTAATTTAACAGTGATTGGCGTGATTTTTATTGCTAACTCTGATGATATCCAACCGAAAATATCATTTTGAATTTTTACATCGATCGCTGAATAAGTAAACTTTGTACTTTTTTATAAAAATTAGTAATACGATATGCAAAGTTTTATTATTGAGTGGACATGAAGTTACAACGTACGAAAGCCTCGTAGAGTGAAACCATCGAGTTTAAGCAAATCGATATTCGTTTCATTGGTTGGTTATTTCATTTCCAAAAACTGTTTTGAGTTTGAAGATGTTTTGAAGTAATACAGGGAAATTAATAGTGGGAGCACAATTTATATATTTAGGTATTTCTAATGATTACATACAATAATAATGTAATAATTAGTGTACGTACGTATTAAAGTAACCTTAAGGACTTATTCATGAATAATTAGCATGGTAAAGGCTTTTACTTGAAGTAATCTCTGATTAAAAATCTAAATCTCTAATTGAAATTTATTTGGTAATAGGCAATACAGAAAACTCACAGGCATTATATAACAACATAACTTGGAGGTTAGATTTTAAAAAAATATTTTGCCTCTATGGAGCATTTTAAGGTTTTGATCGTGTTGTATCGCCTGAATGAAAAATTCATGATTCTATCTTTTTAAGATGAGAGATTGGCTGTTTGCAACAGGATAACGGAAGCAAACAAAGTCAAGTGCACGTTGTCGACAGATAAAGAGAATACTAACGGATTAATTTCTTAATAAAACGTAGTACCAGTACATTCCACCGAAATTTTTTAACATAAGTTCCAACTTTTTTACCTACGTCATAACTCTCACAGAATATGGCCAGCTACTTTATGATATCATTTATTTTTGTAAATTGAATATAAATTAATTTTTATCGCTCATAACTAGTACAAATATATTTTTGCACTTTTACCCAAATGTCTTTACTCGGAATTTACGTTTTTATATTCCCTCATAAACGGATACCAATGACAATAATTATTTTAGAATTTATTTTAGAATATATATATATATATATATATATATATATATATATATATGTATGTATTCATTTATTTGAAGGGAATTTGCAAACTGTGAGATCACCGGGTGTAGAATAAATTGAACTCATAAGAGACAAGAAAGCTAAAGCTTTCAAGGTTTATTCGCGTTTATTTATTTACAAACTAAAGGAAAACTTTAGTAAAAGTACAAGTACAATGGACCGTTACGTACTTCGGAATAAAGCGTTTCCTATGAAAGATATCAAGGATTTGTATAACTTTTGAAAAATATGTGTCGGACCTCTGTGAGAATTCAGGTCTGGAATGAAGAAAAAAAATCTATGAAGTTTCATTAATAATAAATTGGAATCGTATTCAGTCCTTTTATCTGAAAATAGCTTCAGCCTTCCATTCATCCCTGTGGAAAGGACCTTGAATGTTCAAGCAAGATTTAGACTCATGGTAAACCGACTGTATTTAATGGCCAAAACATTGCTGTCTGTGAATTTTCTCGCCCGCGCAATAAAAACAGTGAGTAAAGAATGGTATCGAAGATGCATAATAAACTATTTTCAAGAATATATTTCGCTGCGCTAAAGTAATTTATAAGAAAATCTATTTTACATATAATTAAATCTCTTTACCATTTAGTAAACTATGAATGAAATTATATATACGGCAAAAGATGTATCCGACATCACAGTTAAGGAACCAGTAGAAGAGCCAAATTATGCCTAAAGAAATAATAGTTTTATGCGCGCAAAGACTGAAATCGTGACCGTCGTGACAGCGCAATGCAACTCATCATGATCATCAGCTCGTCCTCATCTCCCCTTCTGCCCCCGCTGGCTCCCAAACGGCTCCACCTTCCGCCACCTCTGGACCATCTCGCTCTCCTCGTACGTCCCCTCCACCCACCCCCCGCGCGCGAACTTATCACTCACCCCCGAGTACCCACCAGTCCCCGCACTACCCCCCGCACACGAATGCCAGGCGAGATGAACCGCACGGCTCGACCACCACCGCATCACTTTTCACGGCAGCGCGGCCACCGGGAAGCCGTCTCCGGGCATAGACATTGCGGCCTGTCGTTCTCTCTACAGAAGTATTTTCGACTTTCACGTTCCATTTTGTCTCGCCGGTGTCAGAGAAAGTAAGGAATAATTAAAAGACCAAAAATTCAGCAGATTGAGTGGAGTGGAAAAGAGAGAGAGAGACTAGGTTGCTGATGTTCGCAAAATGTTCTATTTATCGTTGAATTCTACTTACTCTTCCAGACACAAACATAAAGCATTGGAATGGGAGACCAGCAAACTAATAAATAGGTAAATTAATTTATAATTTATTCATAAATAATTTTAAAAATCAAAATCACGCAAACTAGTGCGGGGACTCAGCTCAAAAGTGCCATAGTAATATGGTATTTTATTTCTTTTGGCATTAGTATTTTTCCTACATCAACGATTAAATATTCAATTAGGTTTCCACTTCGAAAAAATCTAACAGATTGTCTTCCAAGACTGCGGCCAAGTCTCCTTGCGCTACCGTGCCGAGTCGAAAATTTCTCTCTAGGCGAAAGCTGAACACACTTCCAGGATTCTAGTTTTCGATTAAAATAGTGGAGACTTTCCAGTATGCTCACGCTAGATAGCCTATTTTTGATGATATGATATTATTTTCACTGAATACCTTTTTTGGATGGTTTTTCTTAATCCACCCTATGAATTTCCGGACGGTTGACAAAGCGTCTCGCCAACGAGGACGCCTAACCCCTCCCTTTACTTCTCATCTCAATATTTCCGTCGATTCCACTCGACCCTTTCTTCCTCTCCTCCATCAACTGCCACAAAAAACACAGACCCTTTCCATTGTAAGAAAGCCGCAGCAAAGCAAAAAAATAATAATAATAAACGATCCACGAATATCTCTGTCCTAAACAGAATCTTATTAATATTCAAAGCACCGTCTCCGCCCATAGCATGCCTCGAGTCCGAAAAGAAGTTTCTCGTTCCCGTTCCAAACCCCAACTGCCGCAGTTCCCCCTCCACATACCTCCTATCCCCATCATTTCTCTCCGTTATAACCCTCCCCCAATCCCTCCTTCCCCTCGATAATATACTTCTCTATCAACTCTCCCAACCTCCCCACAGTCACCCAATCTCCGTCTGTATAGACCTATGTCATTAATTATTATAATAAAGAGACTCCAAATTTCCATTCGTGTGTGCACAACTAATGGCGTCGGTCATAGAGCGTATTCGAGCGCTCACCTGCTTCAAAAGCGGTTGAAAACGCTGAAGCAATATCCAATCAATTGAGGAGGCTGAGTATTTCTAACATAAAACGAAGAAGGCTTATCGAGGTACTAAAATCAAACCCGTCATTCCTGACGAACGCTCGAACACCACCTTGACTCTTCTGAACTGCTGTCTAATATTTATTTGATAATTGAATATATTTCAATTCATATGAATAACATTGGATAGTCGACCCGATTTGGATGACTACAACACTCATTCGAAACTAAAACTCGACTTCAAACGAATAAGGAGATTGTATTTGGTCATTGAACTAATATTTTAAAGCAAAGAAAGTTCCAAAATGAGGCTTTCGTCCCATTGATTTTTGCCATATTTTGTGAAAATGTATGCACATAATTCAATACTTGAGGAAGAAGCGAAATGATGACAAGTTCTACCATAGTCTTGGATGGGCGAGGGAAGGCTCTTTCCCTTCTCCATAAGGCATAAGGTTAGCAAAAAATGTTTAGGATATATAGATATATAGTATAAGGATATTTCACCATTTTTAGGTAAGAAAACTAACAATAAAGTACTTCAAAGAGATATATAAAAATTTTAACGGGATATGTTTTCCTATATTTATGATTTCTTGGGTTAAATTTTAAAGTAACATAATTTAGTCTAAAAAAATCTTGAATGATCTCGGTGGGAAGAAAATTTCGTAAAAGGGCAAAAGGCATTAACACTCCTACTATTTTTCGAGAGAGGATAAGATGCGTATAATAAGTTTTCTTATTAATTAGGATTCTTCTCATCATGATTGCCATAACAAACCTGTTTTCCAAACACACAAAAAGATGATCCACTCCAATTTCGAGACAAAAGCGAGTTATTTAAGACGAGCCGATAAAAGGCTTAATGATGAGCATTAGCATTTTGCTGGATAGCATTAATTCAGACATTTTCGCTCTCTTTTCGGTCATACAGAGAATCCAATTTCGTTGCTTGAGGTGAAAAAACCTTAAGCGGACTCACTTTTGCCCCCTCTCGTGCCCTTGTTTGCGATAATCTTTGCGACGTAATTTACATGCAAGACAAGCGTCGGTCCCTTCAAAGTCAGAGAACGACCCAAATTTGACTACACTCCAATCATCGAGCATTTCCTTCGTGCAGCAAAAGAAGACCGCCCACTAGGGCGAAATTTCGGGAAAAACACGTTCGGCTGGATGAGATCAGAACTCTTGACCGTGAATATTCCCTTAAATATTGACGAAATGAAAACGCGATTGTCTATCTCTATTAACTATATCACGTCGCAGGAGCCGAACATTTAGAAGTTTCATTTTGTAATAAATTTCTAAAGCTAGTAACAACTTGTGATTCTCCAAAAGTATTCCCGGAAAAGAAAAACAACTGAAAATATTTAGACCCTGATCCTTCATGAGCTTAAAAGGTATACACAATGTCGGTTAACACGTGAAAACTTTCCCAATTGGTAGCTTATAATTCTATTTTAGGCGACAAATACGTAATTAGATAATTAAAATGACAATCGTTTGCTAAGACCATAAATATGGCTAAGGTGACAGCAACAAAAAGTATCAAGAAGGAAAAGTTACGATGAAATCAGAACCCAGCACTGATTTAAAACCATTTTTAAAATGTTTGAGTGGGTATGTTTTGCGATAAAACTCATTCGGGATGGCAAAGTAAATCAAAATCGATCTGGCCATCCCTGAGTGATGTCGTGAAGGAGACATCGAAAAGAACAGTCAACACTCGAGCATCTGGAGGAATGAATTCCCTCGAGCCCACCTGCTCTTTTTTCATCGAACCTTTATTAATTAATCCTATCCCATCGCTTTTTTCCTCCAGCCCTCGCTGGAAGGAGAGGTACAGACGGCGAGGGAAATCTCGATCCCGAGCGACGTCCAGCCTCCTCCATCTCTCACCAGAGACCGCCACCGTCCGGGCCCCTTCGGAATGGAAACCAGTTCATCATCAATGGTGATTATGATATTACAACCACAGAGCCATCCTCTTATCCCTCCCCCCCTCTCAGCCTCCCCCTCTCGCCATTCACAGCAGCGTAAGGGAAAGAAAAAAGAAGCCTCTCTCTCTCTCTCTCTCTCTCTCTCTCTCTCTCTCTCTCTCTCTCTCTCTCTCTCTCTCTCTCTCTCTATATATATATATATATATATATATATATATATATATATATATATACAAATATTTTTATATTTGTGTGTGTGTGTACATATATACATACACACACCTACATTCCAGGGTGGTCTCAAAAGTTTCCGACCTAACAAATAGACAAGACATTTCTTCTGAAATTTTTGAGGCCGGAAACTGTTCAGACCACCCACGTGTTTATAAAAACTTGGACAGCAACAAACAACATATGAACACATAAAAAGAATACTCACACGTTATTTCTTAATGATTTCGACGTATACCTCACTTCCCCTATATCAGCAGGCAGTACTATTGTTTCTTCTGAGGAAGACGGAGCTTTATTCCGTCGAAATTATTAATAAATAACCTCTGAGTGTTCTTTTTATGTGTTCTTACATTGTTTGTTGCTATCCAAGTTTTTTTATTTAACACTTTCGTGTTACTTCGACGAAATCATAATATATACTACACACACACACATATTCAAACACGAAAACCCGACATATGGTGAACAAATATTCATTCATATGGAGTGATTCGGACGCCTACCCATCATCTCATTCCTCCCGTTCCTTCTTCTTCCACTCGTCCCTCCCCATAATTTCAATGGTGCCCTGATACCGTAAGGATAAAAGCTCATACTGCCCTTTCAGCGAAAAACATTTAACCTTGTCGCACGTTCAAACTTTGGGTATCTTTTCCATCGTTTAATTTTTTTACAAATGAAAATAAATTTTAAAATATGACATCGCACATTCGTCCCTGTTCTTCTGAAATTACTGTGGACGATTTTGAAATTTCAAATACATTAATTCATAGTATTACGCTTTGATGAAGTTAGAGGTAAATATTTTGATATGACTACTAAGTGTTTACGCAATGGGACAAAAAAACGTAACTAAATCTTTCTCAAAAAATATATTACGGATTAATTTGAACCTACTTCTAGGATCAATCCTAAAACAAACGCAGGAAATATTTGAAGGGATTTGAGCATTATTTTAAATCTCATTGCACGTTCGTAGTAAGAGGGAATGGACAGAAGCTGATTGCATTCCCCTTGCTCTCATCTCGTCGCAACACTTCCCATAAAGGCTGAACCTCCACGAAGTGGTCAAATTAATCTGGCCTGGGATAATCGAAAGCTAGTTAAAAATTGTTTGAATAGTGGAAGTTGAGGGACAAAATGAGGTTAAAACCACTCTGGTTATTATTTTACCTACTCTGGAATTACATTTTGACGACTCCCCCAAAGAAGTGAAAAACAAGAAATCGAGCAGTAGCATTATTTTCATATTAAATTCGAATTATTGGCTTGCCATAAATGGGGCCAATGATCTAAGTCGATTGAAATTGGGTACAGGTTATGACTAAACCATTGACTTTTCGGCAATTCATATACAATTTCAAGTGCCAATTTTGGCACATGGATACCAAAGCCTACGACGTAACATATCGACATTCAACAACAAGAAAAAATTAGGTGAAGACAATTATATTTTCCGTTAGATTATTCTGTAGCATTAACTTTTGGAAATAGATACCAGATACCAGAAGAGACTCTTCCTCTAATGATAAATAAAGAAAACACCATAAACAGAAATCAACCGGAAGGTCGGTATGGTAGATGATAGTAGAGTTAATCCAGTACTAAGCCCGACGGCATGTGATATTTACACATCAGTGTAAGGGGGCCAGTACTTTTACCGGTACAGATTATGGTTTCCCATGGAAGATATGGCATCCGAAAAATCACATAGCTCGGGTTGGGCTGAGGTTGCCCAGATTCGAATCCATGCCCTTCGGTTAGTAATCCAATCCTCATCCCCTGGACTACCGATTCCCCAAAAAGCTAACACTGTCATTCCTGAAAAAATGCACTATAGAGGGGCAAGAAGATAATTCAACGCACTTGAATAAGGTTAAGACGAGACAGCAATGGCACTCTCTGTGCAATACGCGTGTATATTTCACACGAACGATAGACGTTCGGAAGAATGAAGTAACAATAAACATATTTCGTGGGATTTATAAAAATATTTCTTTCACATAATAATTCGAAATTAAATGTCACAAAGTCAGTTATATTCTTCACTCTCAATTTGGCTTCGACTTCTCCTGAAGGTGTACGCTTAGTTCACCTTTCAGTCGAGATAAAGAGAGATCTAGTGCCGATCCATAAGGTACGCCATTTTCTTCATTAAAAGGTATTCACATAGAAATACGCAGCACAAATATATTTGAGAATACACATGAATACAAATATACATTCACGCACATACAACCATGTGCCTAATTACTCCTATATGTGTAATTGTCGTTTAGCTTTATACGTCTATGATTACCCTCTCAACAGATTAGGAATTATTCCTTTGCCTAAGAATCTCTGGAAAGAGCCGATTTTTATTCATAATAGTAATCTCGATCCAAACGTGCAAATCATTCCACATTTCATCAGCTGTGGTCGTCCTCCCTCCGCCAGACCTCCTTTCGTAGTGAAGCTCAGTCGTGATTCCTCCACCCGGGATCGAGGGTGGCTGAGGATGGCCACATCACCCTTCGCTCTGCACCCTCTCAATCCAACCCCGTCACATCCAAGAGCACCCACAATCCCCCGGTCACCCGGTCGGTTGCCTCGGGGGCACTCATATCATAATGCGAGCCGGTTCACGTGCAGTGCTCGAGGCGATCAAAAGAGTGGGCGGACACTCCGGAGGCGCCGACCCACGAGTGTGGATTTCCACGGAGGAGCGCTCACTCCGCGGGTCATCTTCATCTTCCGGTGGCAAGGAGCCTCCCTTCCCCACCTCCACCCCGAATCTCCACACCCCCCCTCCCTCCCTCCCACCACAAGCCCCGCCCACCTGGGTGCCACGACCACCATTCTTCGACCTCCACCCTCCGGGGTGTCCCAACCTCACCCAGCGCCGCCCCCCTCGTCCCGGCCCCGCACCACGGAGAAAACTCAATGCAAAGCAGCCGAGCATCGTAAACATCATCGTCCACACGTCCCACCAAAGGGGCAGCGCACCACTGCCAGTCTCCACCCCTCCTCCCCTGCCCCTCCCCACTCGGCCTCCCTCTGAAGAACACCGCGGACCACCTTTCTTCTTCCTGCCCCCATCCCTAACATCATCCCCCCCATAACATCCCCAGCGCGCTCTTTCCTCCCCTACCCCCTCCCCTCGTTCCCGCTGCGCCCCTCACCGTTCCCCTAGGCCGCCCCAAGACTCCTAATCTTGCCTTCCTCCCATCCATCCGGCGGTGCTTCTCCACACCCTGCCCGTCCTCCGGCACCCTATCTCTCCCTCCCCGGGAAGGGACGATGCCACATACCTCCGGAGACCTCTCTCTCCCAGGGGCAATAATTTTTCGGGAGGTCCACAATGTGTAATGGTCCCTTCACGGCTGCCTCCTCCGGCCCCACCCCTTTCTCTCTCTCTCTCCGCCCCCCCCCTTTCACCTTGCCGGAGGATATTACCCCCCTCCCAGACTATGGAACACGCCTCGCCTCTGGTCAAGCCTCCCGCTGAAAGCCTTAAAAGTAATAGATACACGTAGCATTTCATTCTTCGGCGATGAAATCGGAAACACCATGAAATGAGTGTGGTATTCGTTTAGCGATTTACGCTTTGAGTGGTCTGAGTACGTGTCCATGTTTGAGTGCGGCAGCAGGCGTGTTCTAGTGATGGGGTCGGAGGGACGTGCAGAGGGGTCATATTTTTAAAATCATGAAGGAATGTGGGCGTCTTGATATCTCTCTAGCTATCGCCATGGCGATCGCCGCTTTGGTTTACCACAACACTTGAAAGGGTGAGCCAGAAGGAGACGATTAGGCCACGCTATTGGTTGCACATCGCACTCAGACCGTAAATTCCTTTCATCATTATACTTAACTTGATTGAAAACTTTATAAAAATCCTAAGTTCGTGATATTGTCAAATTTAGGCGTAATTTAATTAAAGTCATCAGCGCCACCTATCTAATAGAGAGTAAGATAAAAGGCTAATTCTCCAAATTGATTATGCTCGTATTTGGCATTAGGCGAACGACACCCATTGCTACTAGCAAAGCGGAAGCATGAAGCCATCCATTAACTCTCTTTCTTGAAAAAAATACCAAGGCAGCCCAAATGTATAATACACCTTAGTTACCCCAGGATTATATCTGCGAATTTTAAAAGAAATATAATTTTTTTTTAATAATTTCACTGAAATATATTAATACAAGTATTTTCTTCTTATACTTGTATTCTAAATTATCTCCAAAATTATAGTTCACCACAATACCATAGACTTTTTCGAGGAGGTTAAAACTCCAAATGAAGACCAAAACACATTGCATTCTCTAAAAACCGAGAAAATACCTCATTTTATCTAAACCTTACCTTTTGAATCTATCGTCTCTTGGTATTACGCCGGAAATATGCTGACAAGTAATAATGACCCAGCAAATTCAAACATAAGCCGCGATGATTCAGCAGTATTTTTCAGTGGTACCCCGATCCCTACTTGTGGTGCTGCGTGGAGAGCTCCTCAAGTACAGTGCGCCCGTCTGTTGGATGGGACGTTATATTTTGAACCAATAGGCGTATTTCGTTAACGGTATGTTTCATGCCGACATGTGTTTCCCTCCATTCTTCCCTCATTCCCTGGACATAGCCCTACCGAATCACCCACGTGCCTCTAATGGCGCAATAGATCTAAGCTGCCGATGGATTCCCCTAATAACTACTAACAGGTACATTTAAGATGTCATTTTTTTGCACGAATAAGAGATAAGAGATCAGAATAATCTTGTCAGACCGCGGTAGGAGTGAAGATATTCGGATCAAAATCAGCCTGGTGTGTACTCACACCCTGCCACACACCCTAGTAGTAGCTTGCAGAATACTGTAAAAATACAAATACTACTAAGGGTTTTCGATGGTTTTTGGCTCAACTTTGTGGAAGTTCATATTCGTCAAATGAAGAACACGTATGTATGAATCCACTGTTCTTCAGTTTGGTATTACTAAATTTCAAGAAACTGTAACAGTAACTTTAACGGAGTCACCCGCTATGTGTGCATTATAATGCAACCATTTCAGAGAGTAAAAATCATTCGCCTTGACCGTTACGGTATTTCGTCATAACATCTTGTTCCTTTAAAGCCCCCAAAATTTCAGAGTGTAAGAGGACGTCTCGGTAGCTTAAGTGGTTAAAGCACTCGGCCGGAAATCGAGGGATCCGGGTTCGAATCCCGGTCAAGGCGAATGATTTTTACTCTCTGAAATGGTTGCATTGGTATTACTAGTTTCAACGCTTAGGCGTCATCATCAGCCATCATCTGATGATGGCGCCGAAGCGTTGAAACTAGTTGTACAATAATAAAGAACGGTGGATGTATTCATTGTGCTCTTCGTTAAATTTAATTTATTAAGAGTACTTGACTGCGAATGTTATGCGTCGCAATGCTGGTTAGCAACTAGTTTCAAACCTAACTCGCCGGACTGCAAAAAATAGCCAAGTAGGATCGCAAAAGAGGTCGAAGGAATGACTTCAGTGAAAACGAGTAGGTATTTCACTCTGAATGAATGCCTATCCTATGTTACCAAGGAATGCGAATGCTCCACTGTTTACCTGCGGTTGGTAAGAGAGGGCGCGAATGTTTTGCGTGGACTAACCTCTCCCCTTACCTCTCACTTCCTCCCCGATGCATGCGCCCCTCGCCACCAGAAGAGAACAATAAGGAGGGCAATCCCCGCTTTGGAATTAAGTGAGAATTAAAAGGGCCTCCTCATCCGTCTTCGAGGATGAGCGGCAAAAAGAAACCAACGAGTCGGCGGAACGCGCATCGCGCCACCGATCGGCCTTTGCTGCGAAGTACCCGCTCCGACTCGTTTCCTTTTATTTCCCAAACCCACGGCGCGATAAAAGAGCGCCGCGCGGAACACACGCGGAAACTTATCGCTGCCACTGCAAAAATCCCCTCTCGCCTCCCCAAAATTCCTCCCACACACCACCCCCCCCCCACCTCCGGTCCTCCGCCCCGCTGCCAAATTTACGATCCCGTCGAGTGGTTTAGCGAAGAGGTTATATTTTTTTATCGCCACACCTCGGAATGAGGAAAAGGCGGAGGATTTGGCGAAAAAATTCAGGGAGGTTTTTATTTGCGCACATTTCCACGCATTTCTCTGGCAAGAAAGCGCTTAATTTCTGACAAATGGCCGATAAAATAAGGAAACAAGCAAAAGGACATGGGTCTACCCAAAGGGATCCCTCATCTGGTCCTTCCGCGGGAGCGCGCTGGTGTTCGCTTGTCTGGGAGCATGTGTGCGCCGCGGCCCCTCTCTTCCCCTCCCTCCCTCCCCATCGATCTATGTCCACTTTGCTTCGCAGGCACCCTCGGTGACGGCAAGCGAGGAAGGAGCAGGACAGTCCCGGCACTTCGCACGCTGTCTACGCCGCCGTCTCTCCGGAGACCTCCCTCCTTCCAGCCGGATCGACTTCTGTTTGCACACTTAAGGTGGATCTTCGCCGCGGATACTTCGCATGCACTCGCCAGGGCCACTAACTACTACCCTCTGGCCCGACCGTCTCCGCTAATAAGGGATGTGTACCACTTCAAGATGGAAAGAGAGAGAAAAGAAATTGGACGTCGCCAAATTTGCTGGAGCCGGAAGGATGCGCTCGATATCACTCGGGGTGGTCACCTGAACCAAGGAACAGTCGTGACGACATACTATGTAGTCCTTCCCAGTTGCGAAAACATTTAGCACACACGGCACGCAGAACCGCGACGCGAACATGACAGAGACATGGGAACGACTTAACTCGTTACCACCTTGAGTACCATACATGGTATGGACTCAAGCGAAGTATTATGTGCGTATAATGTATCGTTAGGCTCCAATATCACCTGACTGCTACTAACAATAGTAACTTAATACACTTTTAGTTCCCTGAAGTCCTTCTGGAATCGGATTATATGGTGCGTGGTGGCTGAAGCAGTATGGTGCACGGCAACTAGATGTCGGGAAGAATAGAGGCGCTCTCAAGGCCAAACGTTCTATTATATCTACAATAATGTATTTCCTTTTTTTTTAGTAACCTGCAAGCCACCGCTAGGGTGTGTGGCAGGGTGTGAATACACACAAGACTAATTTTTACCCGAATATGATCCTACCGTTGTTGGGTATCGTTATTCTGATGCCATATTGTTCGTGGGAAAAATGAAATCTGAAATCTATCTGTCCTGCACTTGATCTCTCTAATTCCATTTACATGAACTCACCTACTGTATTACGATAGGGCTAATAATACATTTTCAACATCACTGCTAAAGAATCATCCTTCCAATTTAAGCAAGACCTTCAATCTATAATTTAACCTTTGCTGCGTGAGTGATTCCCAGTCTAGCTCCTCTAATAATTTGGATACACTCCTTAGTTTATCATAATAGTGTTTTACAAATCTAACTCCTCTACGCTGCACGCGATCTAATTCGGCAATTAATCCAACTTATCCCATATACTTGCAGCATATTCTAAATGAGGCCGAACCAACGACAAATAACATTTCTCTTTTACCTTTTCACCACTTTCACCCGGTACTCTTCTAATAAATCCTAATTTTTTGATAGCTTGTCCACATATTCCCCGTATGTGTCTCACTCAGGAGAGATCGTGAGTGAGAATAACGCCTAAGTAGTATTTAATTGAGTCCACACATTCCTTTCATGTTCTATGTAGTCACCTAAAGCGAGATATACGTACATACATTTATTTTATTGCTTATTACCGATTTACATTGTATTTCATAATTCTTTGGTAATCATTGTATTACATAAGAATTTGTTTTCAGATCTCAAAACTCAGTTTCAACTCTTCAGTGGTGACCATGGCCATTTGGTTCCCTTAATAAATATTTACTACACGACGGTTGTTTAATGAGAAATTATCATAATTACTTTTAATTGCATACAATAATTTATTCATCTTCCAAATTTGGTCCGTCTCAAAGTATTCCCCACTGGATGGATTAAATTAATTTTCGTGAGACCCAGCACCAATTGCGATGTTCAATTCTATCCCCTTCCACTTAAAATATATCTACTAATACTTGAAAATTTATAACCTCTACAAGAATCAGGTTACAACAATGCAAACGAAAAATGGAATAAAAATAGAAGCCAAAATAAATAAAGGAGTAAGACAAGGATGCGATCTCTCGCCAGCACTAATCAACGTGTACCTGTAAGAGGCAATAAAAGAAATACATGAATTGGGTATCAAAGAAGTCAAGGTGAATGGAGAAGAAGTGAATCACCATGCTCCGGTTTGCAGATGACATTGCAGTAGTGTCGGAAACGCGAGAGGACCTACAAGCAGCTCTAAGTGCTATGCACCAAGTACTGGGAGAATATAATATGAACATCAACAAGAAGAAAACTAAAATCCTAGTGTGCGGAAGCGAGAAGCGGAATGCAGATATCACAATTCGAGGGGTGAAACTAGAACAAGTGGAATCCTTGATTTACCTGGGCAGCAACATAATATGGGATGGAAGAAGTTCGACCGACATCAAGTGAAGAATAGCCCAAGCTACGAATGCATTCATGAAGAAGAGGCAATTACTACGTTCAAAGAACCTAAGGCTGGAAACAAGGAAACAATTCGTCAAGACTTTCGTCTGGAGCAGGTTCCGTCTGGAGACTTTCGTCTGGAGTTCTATGGTTCCGAGACGTGGAACATTGGAAAAGTGGATCAACGACAGATAGAAGCCTTCGAAACACAGTGCTGATTAGGAGAATTCTGAAGATTAAATGGACAAAACGAGGAACGATGAAGTATATAGAAGAACAGAAGAGTATAGGACCATCTGAAGAACTCGACGGCAAAGAAGAAATAGATGGATCGGACACACTTGAAGCACAATGTATTGATTAGAAATACGTGTATATTGGTAGATGAAAACTGTAGTATGCCCGCATTTTTTTGGCAAAGCACTTGCCGCCTGAAATTGAAGTCAAAACGTAAGTTCACCTCAGCAAATCAATGCTTTGATATCCCAAATCCATAACCAAGGTGTCATTGAGACATTTGAAAATATTTTTTTCAAGGAGTGATCTAGTACCTCTTATTCACAATGAAGTCCATTTATGCAGTTTCCAGGTGTTCTAAGCACCATATCGCTCGGATTTCTTCGTCGTGGTGTTCCTCAGCTTGCCTTTTTTGTATGTGCGGAGGTGATTGGCCGAGAGGCATTCTACTGCTTTGCATTTCTTACTTCATTAAACGCATCTTAATGGTGACTACGGAGTCCATATCGTTAACGTGAAGAAGGAATAAAAGAAGTTCGATAACACTTCCCTGGGGAATAACCGGCGAGACTTCTACTGAATTACAGCGAACACCAATATATGACTAATCTTTGTACCCGACCATTCCAGCTCCAGTCTTTAATACAACCCAGGACATTTTTAGATATGCGACATGTTTCTAGCTTTGTGAGTAGTTTACCATGATGCCGAAGTATTTCTAAAAATCTAGAAATACCGCGTCTACTGGAACATTGCTTTCTCCCGAACCAAGGATATCAAGAACAAAGGGCGCAAGTTGTACCCCGCAGGATTTACCTTTTCGGAAACCGTGCTAATGGTTAAGTAGACCCTTGCATGTTAACTAAAATTTTCTTCTGCTCTCAAATAATTCTATGGTATACTCATTTGAATAGTGATTGAACTATGGCTTACACTATTTGAAAATCTCTTTATACACACAGTCCAAGGTCGCCGCGTTGACTGCTTTGTGGCCTAATCCGAATCGTTATTTTATCGATTTTTTACGAGAGATCCATCTGATTTCCACGTGTTATATTACTTCCAACCACGTGCTCTAATTTAATTAATTAAGATATAAACCTGTACTTGTTTTGTATATTTGCAGTTTTGCTGTGATTCTAAAGGATTGGCGCTTGAAGAAACTCCTCCTGCAAATATTGGACGAAGGGACTCAATAGATGAGAGAGAGATCATTTTATGGATCACCCGAGCCGACTGTGATTTCGGAACGATTCTACAGAAGAGAACACTGGTGGGCTGAATGGTCATTTATCCCGAGGTCACTCAATCGAGTTCCAGTCGTTTTGCTTGGTGGCCAACGTGTGAGTAGCAACACCGACACGGATTTTCGCACCGAAGGCTGTTACTAGCCTCCCTTAACTATTCAGACCTTTGCAGGTTATTGATTTTAAATGTCAATCTCCTCCCACGTAAAATTTCTTGTCTCCAAAATTACCCAATTATCAATGTTTAACGACACTAATCGCTCAATATTTTCTCTCTCATTACAACCACTACTGCCATACGCAAACTGAATGCATCAACCTGCGCATGATCGTACAATCTTTCAATTCAAGCAGACGTACGAATATGGTTAACGGACACCGGACCGAACCGAGGATACATTCGAGCCCACGACCCCTGCGTGAATTGGCGTAGATAATCAAACACAAGCCAATGCTATCCCAGCAGGAAACATTGACGATGGAAACATCTCTCTATCATATTTCCACGAGAAATGTTTCTTCGGTGCACACAACCCACTCTTCGCCTATTTCCAGTGACAACCACTTCCGTCACCTCATCGCCCCGGACCTTCATCTCCTCCCCAGTCCCTCTTTCCTATACCCTCCGCAACCCACTCCACGCTCTCCAAAACCATCCCCTGGTGGCTTCACCCCTTTTCTCTTCCTCTCCAAACCCCTTCCCTCTCTCTTTCTCTCACTCACACCAATAAAATACAAAAGGGTTTAGCGGAGGTTGAGGCCATGGCCATTTGAAGCCAACTTAATGACTTATCAGTGTAATTTTAAGTGAAAATCTATTTTTCTCACAGCAGGTTAAATATATTCAGGATATATACTGCAATATGCATGTTTCGTTTCATGAATGGTGATGTTACTCCGAAACTGTGTATTGTAAGAGTTCAAAAATGCCCGAATCAAATTCAGAGCCAAATCGTGTTATCAATTTGCACAAGAATTCTGATGACAGCTAATTCTTCTCAATGATCCATCGATAATAAGATTCTTGAAACTGATTGTGCTCTTAACTTTTTAGCCTGAAACACGCCCGATCCTAGTCCTAACGACAAAAGTGCTCTTGGCAACTGACTTCGCAGTGTCCGACACAGCTTGCAAGACTAGTTCTGAGGTTGGTGAGGCCTTGCCGAAGTGCGAAGGGCATTAAAATCAAATGAATCCATTCATTGATCGAGATCTTTAACAATCAATTTTTTCCGCACTTCGACTATCCCATATAACAGCATAGGAGGAGAATGCTTTTAAGAAGGCAATTTCCCGTGAGTGTGTGCGAAGGGAGACGATTAGGGAACGTGGGAGGGAACCGCACTCGTTAATGCACGATGCCAGGTACACACCAAGGCACAGGGGAATATCTACGAGGGAAACATGGCACGGATATCCCTCTTCCATTGCCAACCCTTTTCCATTCTCTTGGGACTCCTTAATTCCCACGAAAGAGTTCGTCTTGCTGTCCCTGCTACTCCACCCCTGCACCCTCATTTTCTCTGCAAGTCGCAGCGGTCGAGTAGGTTAGGGACTGATTGCTCAAAAATTGCTTCGCTCAATTGCAGTTGAAAGATTAAATTTAGAACATTTGCGAGTAGTGTATTTTCATAAGAGGCACTGAAACTTTTCTAGTAGTTTCGTTTGACTTAATATTTTTATTTTCGATTAGCTCCTCGGTTGTGTTTATTGTTTTAAACATTTGTGCACCCGGATGATTTCACGAGAGTGCGTGCGAAGATGACTTGCAGCAATTGCTGTTTAAAGTTCATGTTTTCGATTTGCAACAGTCTGGTCCTCCCTGCTGTCTTAATGTCTACCAATATAATGCGGAGTTAGAACAATACCACAAGTGTCAGACTTAAACTCATTCTCCTGAGCGTATTGCATTTTTGCTGAAGTGTGGCAGTTGTCGCTCTAGCTTTTACAATGGCCGTGTAACACCTAATTCCCGTTCGTAACACATATTGATCAGCTATCCTTTGCATTTTATTAAATAAAAAAAAAATTCTTCGTAGGATCTTTAGCTTTCGATATGTCTTCAAGGTGGGTCTCAAGTTACGGGAAAGAATATCTCCCTTCATTTTTACACAAATATATCCCTAATATTTACTTGAAGCTAATTTCATTGCTCGTGACTCTGTATATATATATATATATATATATTCCCTACGTTTTTCTCCCTATTGCAGCTGAAGGTGGTGCGAATCTGAAGCAAGGTTTCGTTTGGCCACTAGTTTCAGTAGACGACCACATCACCAGCGAATGACTTCATCCTGCTGCTTACTTCTGAGGGGGCATGATTGATGTAAATGAGGGGGATCGGGGCCGGGGGGAGGGAGCAAAGGGCGGGGCCAGATGCCGCAGGGTATCCCGGCCAAGGCGCCCCCGGGGCCTGGGGGTGGATTGACAGCAGGCGAGAGCCAGCCACTCGGCGGTTTAAGCCCGTGCACTTCAATTGAGGAGTGAGATGTACACCAAAGGCTCCTGCCACGTATTATACGCAATGCGGCGGCTTCTTGTCTTTTCAATAATGCTAAGAAAAACCGAGTCATGGCTTAAAAATCGCTTCCGAAGATGCTACCATGAAAGGGAAATATAAATTGTGAGTCGAAAAATGTCGCAAAGGCTTGCAGCATTCACTTAATCCTGTATTTTTCGGAGTATCCAAGCTTTCTTTTGTTTCATTTTTTAGTTACGCAGCAAATAGCGACCTTCGTTATCGCTCGCGGAGAATACCTCATTTTTTCCTTTTCCCTTGCATGTTAATTTTTATTTCTAATAATATTTCCAATTAATTAAAAATCACATTCCTCTTGCTTCTTTATCAAGCAATTTTTCCTGCATAATTTCCTCACAAATTAAGCGACAATAATAAATTCACACACCTTAGTGTTTTTGAAACATGAAACATTTTTGACGATTCGAGCAAATGTTAACAATGACATTTGAATTACTATCACTGAACTAAATGCAATTTTCAATGTTTTCTTGAAATACACGTTACCTTCATTATTTCTTTCAAGTAATACTTGAAGTCATACTTTCTTCAGAAAATGTACGTTTGGCAAAAACCAGGGCTCGTTCCTAATAAAATGATGATTTCTTGTACAGATAAAAATTATCTGTAATTGCGTCTGGAATGCCATGTCACTCTAATGCAATTTCTCTATGTAGTCAAATTAAAGAAGCAGCGTATTCATAAAATTCTCATCTCACTGGTAAACTAGTGTAGAACGATTGCTAGAGGCTTTGGTGGCATATTGTAGGATGCATTTCTAACTAGTAAAATTGAAACGTGAGCTCGCAGGTCAACCACAGGAAACAAGTTTTGTACACCACGGCAAAGCACGTATAAATCAAGAGTACGCAACGAGAAGATTATCATTCTTCTATCGGAGTATTATGTAGGTGTAGACATAATATCCCGATGCAAGCCGCCGCAATGGCGTGTGGCGGGGGCTGTTAGATCACCACCCGTAATATAGTCGCATGCAAAACCAACATTCACAGATGCAGGTACATTCTAAAGTGCATGTGTATGTATTCTGATAGTATATGTATTTGCAGGCGTGTACGTCAAATTTTTTGCATGAATGCCGAAATATTAAGCCCTCTTTGGTCAAAGCTAACAGTTTCAGGCTTAACTTTGTGGAATTCCTTCGTGGTGAGGGTGAAAGAAAGAGAAAAGAAAACTTTGCACTCCCACACACTTTTAATATAACATCATTCAACACCTGATCAGGTGATGATGATTAATCAATTACGCCGATGTTTCATTTCACAATTAATTTCGATGATGCGCCGCATCGAAACCGTGGTCGTGTTGTATTAAAAGTGTGTGGAAGTGCAAAGTTTTCTTTTCTCTTTCTTTCACCCTCACTCTTTGGTCAAGTTGTTTTTATTACAAAATACGGAAATTATACAGGGGTGAGGCGATTGCGACTTATGTCCTTTTACATTTTTAAATTCTCGACATACTTTTCGCTATTTTTTACACCGTTTACATATGTCATTGGGTTTTTTAATGCTTACCACAGACGTTTGATGTTTCGACAGATAAAATAAGTAAGCTCATTTTGTTTCATTTGTGAACGAGTATCTATGTCAGGTAGAGATTTTCAGGGATGAGATTTGGTAAAAATCAGTGGATCATCGATTAAAAATGGTATCGATTAACGATAATTTCTTGAACAATCTGATTCCTAACCGGTCTATTTGACTCTTGTAACCATAACTTTTCGGTTAAGGGTAATACCTGCTATACAGTATACAACAATCCATAAATGTTGGTCAAACTAAAGGGTTGCTTCTAAAGAGACGCAGCTGGTCATCAGTATCCTTTTACGAATTATAGAAACTTATTGAATAAAAATTACTTTTTTAGGAGGCTTGACATGGCTTAAGAAAACTGCTATAAATGAGTTGCTGCAGCTACTAATTCCATACAAAATCGTCATAAAAAATTAAATTAATTAGTTATTCCACATTATCTTAATGTAATGAGAACTTTAAAGAAAGGTCTTATTTTGCTCTAGTTAGACCTCATTTGGAATATACCGAAAGTATTTGGGGTCCTTGAAAGAAAATTTGGCAAAAATAATTAGATAGAGCCCAGAGAAAATCCGCCAGATTCGTGAAAATTATATATGACAAGAGCACAAGTGTAACAGGTCTCTTAGAGGATGTAGGCTGGGAGCCACTTGAAATACGAGGAGAACAAGCGGGACTTGGACTTTTAGAAAGATTCAAAACCAACGATTATAACTATGATCCTAAAGGAATTATTATAATGGTCCCAAACATTTAGGAAGATCAGACACAAAGATAAAATAAGGCAGAAATAGATTCCAGATTCAAATATTCATTCTTTCCCGGAACAATCAGAAATCATAATAACAGTAAGAAACCGAAGTCCCTTTAGAAATATTGAAAACATTTAATTTACAAGTTGGAAAAAAATTAAAAATCGCAAAGAAATCAACTTTAAATGTAGGGGCATGTGTGTAAATTTGTTGGTAGTTTGTGTGTGCTTGCATGTGTGTGTGTGGGGTGAAAGGGTTCTCGCATGAATGTATACCATGCTTGGTGTGTGAACTATGAAATTTGTGGCTTTTGCATGCGTTTTTTTCTGAATTACGGGTGGTTTCCAAACACCACCGCCACACGCCCTTGCGGCTGCTTGCAGTAGATGTTAAATCTTTTAGCTTAGTTGTTTTTTATTATTATTTTTGTTCTCTGTGATAAGGCACCGAATTATTAAGAAGATGAAAATATTTCCGGAAACTAAATTCCTGGATAGTGACGCAATAGCCTCTTCATCAGAATCACTTTTCATCGGTCCTTCAACCAAACAATATATTGCTTATGTACACATCTAGAAAGCAAATATGCCAATATCGGTCCATCAGCCTCCTGCTACCAGCTGCCTCTTGGTGGGTCTTTCCGAGGAAATTCCACTGAAAGCATCTGGAGTGAAACAGAGTAAGTCAGATTTCCGATATTTTGGAAGTAAATATCTGGCACATACGTAGGTCGCCACCTGAGCCAAATCCAGTCCCCTACACTCTTTCCTTAATGCTTAGGGATAAACGAGCGATGCTGCGTGTTACGCAAACATGTCCGTGCGTCTTAAAGGAAAGTGGGGGGCGTCGAGAATCGTTCAGCAAAGAGGTGAATTTGCGCGATGCGATGTTTGGCAGGCACGACTGATGCAGTTGGGAAGGTGATGCGAGGGTCACTCTCAGTATTCCGTAGAGGCCTATGGCTGCATCGGGACGGCCTCCTACTCTCGTCGTAGAGACGTAAGGCGCGAATCACGGCGATCCTTACCCACCGATACGGTCCGAATGCGTTGGGCAACCACTTGATATTTAATTGCGCTTGCCTATGTATTGCTACGAAACTTCAGGCCAAGAATTTCACGACAGGGATATACTGAGGTCTTATCTTTCAGGTAAAAAGGGTAAAGAATCAGATGCATTTATTTCTACCGTTTCTGTGTTTTTCCTCCTAGTCAGTTTGTTAGCTAATCTTCAGATGAGACACCACGAACATATGTTTAAAATACTAAGGAGAAATTCGGACATGTTCATTCTATTATACATTATTTAATCCAAAAATGTTACATGGAACATTCAATTTCAGACATTCTCCAGGAATCAAACGTGGAAATAGAGCACAGAGATGCTCTCATCCAGGGGCCAATGGGATTCGGCACGCCGCATCAAGACAATAATTTACAAATTCATAATTAATTTATCCATAAATTATAAATTAAACAAAAGTATTTGTCATAACACCTAATAATTAGCAGTATGTTGTCATAGTACATTATCCAAAAATTTAGAAGTATACGTTAAACTTATTTCTTTTCATAAAACTATTTGTAAGGTGCAAAATATTTACGTCTCACATTACTTTCATAGGCAATCACCATACAAGTATAACGTTCTCAACGGTAACTCGATCCATCCACCCGTTCGCAAGACTAAACGGGTGATTATTCTCTTAAGTCCCCGTAAATGCAGAATAAACACGAATATCCTATATTCAGTTCGAGATGGGTTATTTAAATTACCGGAAGTTACCTTCGAGAATAAATCCCATTCAGGATATATCTGGGCAGTGAATGGTATGAGTAAATATGAGCTAAATACTTGTATAAGCAGCACATTTATATAATATGTATATGTATATATATATATATATATATATATATATACTCATTCAAACATAGAAATAGGTAAAGGAATATGTGGGTTTATGTGTGTGTGTGTATATATATATATATATATATATATATATATATATATATATATATATATATATATATAAACACACAAACAAACACTGAGATAATAAATATTACACACACAGAAACATAAAAGAAGGACACTTACAGTAGATATTTACGTTTCGACGGCACGGCCGTCGTCATCAGAAGATGATGTCGTCTAATGACGACGGCCGTGCCGTCGAAACGTAAATATCCACTGTAAGTGTCCTTCTTTTATGTTTCTGTGTGTGTAATATTTATTATCTCCGTGTTTGTTTGTGTGTTTGTGCGTCGCCGGAGAGCGTCATTTTCAAGATTATATATATATATATATATATATATATATATATATATATATATATATATTTATTTATTAGGTAATCTACCGGTTAAGGTAGGTTTTTGGATGGACACAACTATCAAATAAACATTTTGTGACTCCCCACTTAGCAAACTAATCTATATCAGGTCCCTCTTCATCTCTGTGTACTTCTTTCCTCCCTTCATCCCGTCCAACATCCCTATCCTGTTCCTACCCTTACCTCGCTTGCCCAACATTCTCCCCTCTATTACCCTCTTCAACATTCCACTACCGCTCAATACGCCTTTCATCCATTTTTCCTGCCTCCATAGGATTTCTTTCAACAAACCCCTCTCCTCCCCCACCATTTCTAGTACTTCCTCATTTGTTTTCCTTTCGGTCCATTTCACCTTTTCCATTCTTCTCCACACCCACATTTCAAAAGCCTCCAATCTACGTCTATCCTCCTGCTTCAGCGACCACGTTTCCGCGCCGTACATAGCTACGCTCCATATCAGAGTTTTTACGAGTCTTGTCTTAACATCCCTACTCAACGTCCCCGTCATCAACTCCCTCCTCCTTGAGAAAGCCTCCTTGCCTAGCGCAATTCTTCTCCTTACGTCCCTACCACTTTGACCGTATTGTTCCAAAACACTTCCGAGATATGTAAACTGCTCTACCTGCTCTATTCTTTCCCCGCCTATTTTAATATTTAGCTTAGCCTTTTTCTTTCTGGAAAATCGCATAACCTTTGTTTTATTAATATTGATTCTCATCCCATATTTATCGCACTGAACCTCCAATTCACTCAACAATGCTTGCAACCCCTTGGCTGACTGAGCAACTAATGCTTGGTCATCAGCAAACCTAACTAATTTTACGAGTTCCCCTCCGACTTTCATTCCCACCTCCAGTTCTTCCCATGCCTCTTTAATCATTTCCTCTACATATACGTTGAACAGTACCGGTGACAATGGGCAACCCTGCCTTACACCTCTTCCTAACACCGCCCATCCAGACTCTCCGTTCCCCACTCGCACCTGAGCAGTCTGAGACATGTACAGGTTGCGGATCAGTCTCCTGTCCCTCCAATCCATTCCTATTTTCTGCAGTACACGCATTAATTTTTCCCAATTCACTCTATCAAACGCTTTTTCGAAATCTACAAAACAGGCAAAAACGTCCTGATTGTATTCTATATTCCTCTCGATTAGTGATCTCATTACTGCAATGGCATCACGCGTACCTCTTCCTTTCCTGAACCCAAACTGATCATCCCCTAAGTAATCATTTGCCTTAATCTCTATCCTTTTGTTGATGATCCTGAGAATAACTTTAGCTGCGTGGGATATCAAACTTATTGTTCTGTAATCCTCACATGACGAAGCCTTTGCCTTTTTTGGAATAGGAACTAACACCGATCTCACAAAATCTTCCGGCCAGATTCCTTCCTCATAGATACTACGAATCAGTCCATATATGGCCTTTTTCCCACCTTTCCCTAACCATTTCAACATTTCTACAGGAATATTGTCCACCCCCACAGCCTTATTTGCTTTCATCTCCTTTAATGCCCTTTCTATTTCATCGTCGAGTATGCCTGGACCTAAGCTATCTTCTTCTACGTCATGTTCCTTTTCTATGTCTAACCTTGTCGGCCTAAGTTCTTTACCATACAGTGTTTCTATATATTCCTTCCATCTCTCTTGGATTTTTCCTGGTTCAACTATTATCTTACCCCATTTATCTTTAACTGTTAGCACAGCTCTTGCCTTCTTACTTCCGGATAATAACTTCACCTTGCTGTATAGAGCACCAATTTCACCCTTCTTCTGTAAACTTTCCATATCCTCGCATTGCGTTTTCCACCATTCTTCTTTTGCTTTATTTGTGGCCCTTCTCAATTTATTGTTTAACTCTTTGTACTTCATTTTGCCTAACTCTGTGTTTACATTTTTCCATCTCCTTCTTTCATCCATCTTCGCAATCATCTCATCCGTTACCCATGGTTTCCTTATCCTTTTCCCGTTAACGGTTCCTATAGTGTCTTTAGCGGCTTCCAATATCCCTTTCTTGATACATTCCCATTTTTCTTCGATAGCACTCAGTTCTTTACCGTCGTCCATCATTTTCTCTACAGCCTCCTGATACTCCTTCCTCGTTAATTCATTTACTGCTTCTAAATTCCATTTTTTAACCCGCCGCCCTTGCCTTATCTTCTTGAAACGAACATTACATTTCATAACAACTAAATTATGGTTAGAGTCCGCATCCGCTCCTGGGAAACTGTGCGAATTTATCACACTGTTCCTAAACCTGTGCCTAACCATAATATAATTCAACTGATACCTTTCTGAGTCACCTGGCATTTTCCATGTATACCTACGCCTTTTGTGGTGTCTATACCATGTGTTAGTGATGACTAACCCCTGTCTCCTGCAGAATTCAATTGCTTTCTCCCCGCGTTCATTCCTCGTGCCTAACCCATAGTCCCCCACCTCACCACCATCTCTCCCTTCGCCTACCGTCGCATTCCAATCCCCCATCACTATCAAATGTTTCCCTGCAGGAACACTCGCGATGATATCCTCTAACTCATCATACATCCTATCGACTTCTTCCTCCTTGTGGTTGCTCGGTGGCATGTATACCTGAATAATGACCAAGTTCGTCGGCTCTGCTTTAATCTCTACGAGTAAAATTCTATCTGTCGCTTGCTCTATGTTGACTACGCTTCTTCCTACCCCTTTATTTAAAATTACGGCAACCCCTCGTTGGCTCTCATCCCCGCCGCTGTATATTACTCTATAATTGTCATATATATATATATATATATATATATATATATAGTTTATATATGCGGGTCGCGGTGGTCTAGCGGGTAGAGTGTTGGACTGCTGACCGGAGGGTCCCGGGTTCGATTCCCGGGCAAGGTACTCTGGGCACCTGCAGCTCCACCCAAGCTAGTTGATTTTTCGGGTACCAGATCTTCCTGGGAAACCATAACCGGCACAGGGAAAGGAACTGGCCCCCCTACCCTGATGTGTGAATATTCACACGCCGTTGGGCTTGGTACATGGGTGAGCTCTACCATCACCTACTAAACCGACCTTCGAGTTGATTACTGTGTTTATGGTTATATACATATATATATAAGCCTTGTTGTGGAAAATCGGAAGTATGATCTCTTGATTTGTATTGAAATTAGCAAAGTATGCCTACGTGGCGGTAAAAAATTAAAACAATAAATAAAAAACATGCTATAAACACTGCAGATTTTTAAACCATTGTGCATATTTTTTAGACGTACTTTTTTTACGATTAATTACTTATGCACGGACGCTCAATTACGACTGAGCTTGACGAAAGAAAAAATCGACCATATCCAATGCGTTTACAAAAAGTCGAAACGTGCCCTTGTGACTCCGGGGCCTCACAATAAACGTGAGTCTGGGAAACAAGCCCGGGTCTCTCTCCCTAGGAATGCTCGGATCGACGGCTGCGGGAGGGGGAGGGATGCTGCGTGGGCCGGGAGAGGGGGCCACATCTAACTATCCGGGCCTCCCAGGGCGAAGGACTGGATTCGTCGCGGAGGAGGGAAAAAGGACGCGGGCGAGGATCCTCCTCCATTTGCCCCCTCCTCCCCACACACATGCCCCGTCCTCCCCGTGGAGTGGCTGTCTTCGTAACGACCTAATCCCGAATTGTCTCGCCCTAAAGAAAAGGCCTTCCTCGATCTGCGAGAGAACTTCGCCCGGCTCGCACGGAAGAACCGCGTTATCCCATTCGCCCGGCACCCATAAAACTCTCTCCTGGGAGAGGAGAGCAAAAAACAAGAGGGGAGGGCAAAAAAGCCTCCCGCTTGAAAGAGAGCCACTCTTCCGAGAGCCCACGCCAGCTAGCCCCTCAACCAACCCCCTCCACCCCCCCCCCCCCAAACCCTTATATCCCCCTCCCCGCGGTGATTTCTATTTAGTTTTATTCAGAGCTTATTTTCTCCTTAGCGTCCACCCCCCCCTCTTCCAAACCCGTCCCCACCCCGCTGCCTCCCTGCCCCCGCCCGGCGATTTCACAAACCTGATCTCCATCGTCCCCATCATCCCCCTTCTTCCAGACGCCGCCTCCCCCTCCCCCCCCCCCACCCCACTTCCTCTTCGATGCTCTCGGCCGACCAATCCGGTTTTGAAACGCCTACAACTTCATTATTATCGCTCCCATGCACACACTCTCTTACCTGCCTCCCCCCGCCCCCTCCCCGAGTTTTAAGTTTAGAGAGGCGAGCGTTGTTATCGAATGCCTATATTGGATCGGGTGAGAGGGCGAGCGAGACCTGCGCCGTGACGCCTCCCTCGCTGTAACTCTCTCGGTGAACTGCTCTCAATCATGAGCACGGACCTCATATGAGTTCCCCGCATTTAATTGCCTCGGACCTCCGGGCATTTTATCGCCGGGTAATGCACGGACGGGACTTCGCGGAATCCATCCATGAGAGTCACGCGTAGCCGAAGAAGGAGAAGTAACGGTAATAGTATCATCCACTTCCCATTATCTACGGCGTTTGCAACGATTGAACAGGCAGATCTTATGCAAGAAATTATTTCTTATTTTGATAGAGCAAGAGTTGACGCATTTACAAGTACGTAATCACTCTTTCCTCGCGCAATTTATATTGCAACAAAAACAAAGGTAAACAAGCTTAGAATCGTTTTAGAAAATCCTTTTATGCTTACTTTCCTTTCTCGAGCACTTCAAATTTGTTCAATACTACAAAACTAAAAGGTTAGTATCGCATCGCATTCTGAGATCTGCTGTCATGAAGCAAGATATCATAATTTGCGAATGGATACCCTGAGAACATAGGGATAAAATCTCATACTTTATGGCTTAAAATACAGACGTGGTGTTAAGCATATGAAAAAATTAAGTAACACGTTTATTTTAATCAAATATGCATCAACTTTTAAGTATTCGGACGGACACTTAAACCTGCTCCGCGGGAAATGCAGAGCACCTATGCTCAATTCTCCATGGGTATGCCTTTGTCTCGGCATTTTCTCAATCCATGGCTCAAGGCCAAAAATGCCATGTTTCAACCTTAGGATATTAAAATCCTCCCAACCAAAATATTTACCATAGTCTTCTTACTTGAGTTTATCGTTACTTTCGTTTCCTCCTGAAACAATTTCGTTCATCTTTTACACGGTACAGTAATTCTATAAATAGTTCAGCAATCGGTTGACTAACGCTTAATCAACCCAAAATATGATTTAATCGACTGCCAACTCACTGTGATTCTGACCCGCATTCCTCCTTTTAGCTCTCTTGCCATTTCCATGGAGAATAATTTAGAAATATGTCGAGGGAGGAAAAGGCATCATCCCCTACTCTCCACCACTTATTCCCATGCTACATTCTTAGCCGCCATTTTTATTGTTAGTCTCATAGAGGCTTAGGATAAGATACATTTCGTCCGTCCTACACGTCATAAGTTACTAGCAAGGGTTTCATCAAAATGTTTCAATACGAGGTGTGTTGAAAAAATAACGAGAATTTTTTCATTTCGCTGGCTTGGAGAGTCCGATTGTCAATTTTTTTTATTATGTTGGTATACATGCCCCTGAAGTATGATAAAACTTTCAGCTGTTTTCATTGTGGACTTTGTCTGTGACAGCCACTAAGGTCAGCCGTGTTTTATGAGCTAGACGATTTTCGTCTGTTAAAAGAAATGGATCAAAGAATTTGTATCAAATTTTGAGTAAAAAATGAAATAAAGTGTGACAAAGTGTGTGAACTGTTAACAAAGGCCTATGGTGAGTCAGCTATGAGTAAATCAAGAGTTTACGAGTGGCATAAGGGTTTCCAAGAAGGCCGTGAAGACCTTGAAGATGACTAACGCCCTGGACGCCCCTGCACATCAACAATCGATGAAAACGTGGAAAAGTGAAATGAATGGTAATGACGATCGCGGAAGTACAATTAGAGAGGTCGCTGATGATGACTTCATTGTTCATGTCATGGTCATGACATTATTTCCAATTTTTTAGGTATGAAACGCGTGGCAGCAAAAATCGTTCCAAAATTGTTGAATTTTGAACAAAAACAGCGGCGAACGGAAGTTGCTCAGGAGTCACTAAATGAAGTAAACGACGATGCAGAATTACTGAAACGTATTATAACAGGTGACGGAACATGGGTCTCTGGATATGACGTTGAAACGAAGGCTCAATCATCCCAGTGGAGAAGTTCTGGCTCGCCAAGATCGGAAAAGGCTCGACAAGTGCGGTCTAACGTGAAGGTTACGCTCACTGTGTTCTTCGATTTTAATGGCATAGTGCACCATGAATTCCTGCCGCCAGGTCAAACGGTCAACAAGAAGTACTACCTACAAGTTCAACGCCGTTTGCGTGAAGCAATCCAAAAAAACGCCCGGATCTGTGGAAAAACAATTCATGGCTTTTGCACCACGATAATGCACCAGCTCACACTTCAATGCTTGTTCGTGAATTTTTAGCCAAAAACAATACTCCAACGATGCCCTAGCCTCCATATTCGCCAGATAGGTGATATGTGCCAGATTTATCATATATATATATATATATATATATATATGTATATATATATATATAAACCATAAACACAGTAATCAACTCGAAGGTCGGTTTAGTAAGTGATGGTAGGGCTCACCCATGTACCAAGCCCGATGGCGTGTGAATATTCACACATCAGGGTAGGGGGGCCAGTTCCTTTCCCTGTGCCGGTTATGGTTTCCCAGGAAGACCTGGTACCCGAAAAATCAACTAGCTTGGGTGGAGCTGCAGGTGCCCAAAGTGCCTTGCCCGGGAATCGAACCCGGGACCCTCTGGTCAGCAGTCCAACGCTCTACCCGCTAGACCACCGCGACCCGCATATATATATATATATATATATATATATATATATATATATATATATATATATATATATATACATATATATATACATACATACACAAAACGTAATCCCCGCCATACGGCGAACAAAAAATTCAAACACGAAATCCCACCATACGGCGAACAAATCTTACTTCACACATGGAAATGGGTACAAGGAAAGGGGATAGGAAAACACATAAAAGACGAACACAGGAAAGGTGGAGAAGGCGGATTTTGAGCAGATCACAAATGTAAAAATATTTCCTTATTCGGGACTTCAACACCGGACCTTCCACTTGCTGGGTGGATGCTCTACCATTTAAGCTAATAAGGAAACATAATTTACACTGAGATCTGTGATGTAATAAAACGCCCAGGTGCTCCGATTGCTTGGCCCAGAGATGGCATTAGAGGGCTGTTTCACCCACCAAAGAAGAAATAGATAATACACACAAGAAGAAAGGACAGTAGGTTAGAAAGCATACAACATCATAAAGGATAGGAACAGAACAGTTCGTCTTTTATGTGTTTTCCTATCTCCTTTCCTTATATCTATTTGTATGTGTGAAATTATATATATATATATATATATATATATATATATATATATATATATATATATATATATATATGTGTGGATATTCACACGCCGTCGGGCTTGGTACATGGGTGAGCTCTACCATCACCTACTAAACCGACCTTCGGGTTGATTACTGTGTTTATGGTTTAAAAAAAAATATATATATATATATACATATATATGCGGGTCGCCGTGGTCAAGTTGGTAGAGCGTTGGACTACTGACCTGAGGGCCCGGGTTCGACCAGACTGCAGTCTGACCTGAAGAAGGCCTCGGAGTGGGCCGAAAGCTTAAATCATCTACAGTGTGAGTGTCCTTTTACGTGTTATATCTTTTATTCTGTGTTCTATTGTGCCGTCCAAAAGTTATATTGCTCTCGTGAGACCTTCCGCATCATCGATATATATATATATATATATATATATATATATATATATATAAATTCACTGATAGTCATAACAAACACAGAAACCAAAACACAAAAGAGGAAAAACTCACTGGTTCTCGAATTTTCGGTGGTCCAACCACCTTTCTCAAGAGGAATTAGGAACAGAACTGAGGCAGAGGAGGGCCCGAAAGCAGTGGTCATTGCTTTCGGGCAGTGACCACTGCTTTCGGGCCCTCCTCTGCCTCAGTTCTGTTCCTAATTCCTCTTGAGAAAGGTGGTTGGACCACCGAAAATTCGAGAACCAGTGAGTTTTTCCTCTTTTGTGTTTTGGTTTCTGTGTTTGTTATGACTATCAGTGAATTTACATTACACGTTTGTGGGTTTTCCAAAAAAGTATATATATATATATATATATATATATATATATATATATCATATGTGCCAGATATGCGCCAGCCGTGTGACTTTTTCCTATTTCCAAAAATTAAGAGAACCTTAAAGGGCCGTCATTTTACAGCCGTAGATGACATTAAAAGCGCATTGCTGAAGGAACTAAAGGCTATCTCAAAGATCGAGTTTGAGAAGTCTTTCGGGAATTGGAAGAAGCGCTGACACAAGTGCATTATCTCCAATGGGGACTACTTTGAAGGTGACAACATCAATGTATAAAAATAAATAAATATTTTGTCCGAGAAATTAAAATTCTCGTTATTTTTTGAACATGCCTCTAATGAGTACTCTCAATTATTTAAAAAAATATCAATTCAAAATAATAAGGATGTCCCAGACAAAAAGGGAACAATTAGAAATTATGAGGAACCGATCTAGAAGAAGAAATCTATTGGGAAATGGTCCACAAGGAGAAAGGAAACGTTGCGTCGAAAGAGATGTAAGTGCAATGGCCATTCAGAATAAAATGCAAGTGAAATAATCTCAGCAAAACAAAAGCTATTACATATTTAAAAGAAATGGAATTATGGACTTTTTAATTCCACACACTTTCACGTAGTCAAACATTTCATTTCAATATGCTATGCAAATTCCATAAAGTTACGCCGGAGACAACAAATTTTATCAATAGCCATTACCTTTGTATTTGGTCTTGTTAGAATTTAGAAAGCCTCCTCATATTCCAAATGTGCGAAGCATCGAGAGAAAAGAGTCTTCGTCTGGCTCTTTGTTTTTGCTAACCGATTTCTGTAAATTATTCCAAGAACTAAAGGCGCTTAAGGCTCTATGTTTTCATGTGAAGAGTATCCATAAAATTATTTTTTTTAAATGTAGTTTCTTACGCCAAGAGTGAACATTAATCACTGTTCTTTTTTATGTCTTCTGTTTACACATATCTTGTTTTCTTTTCTGTTTCCCTAAGCATATCTTCTATAAGGATGCACATAGGCTTTCATATCTCTGTTAAAACGGCTTCTTTCTCCCTCATTCGTTAATTCTATTCCTGGCTCCTTAAAAAAATCTTGTTGCTTGATAATGAAAATTGATAGTATTTATTTATATCTTTATATCGATCGGTAGGAAAGAAAAACAAATGTTAATGATTCACGAGCTCTGATCGACTTAGGAGCAGAGCTCGATATCAGTGCTGATTTCAGCATACACTCTAAACCTGGCTAAGAAAAGTTAAACGGGCGAATGTTGGAGAGTTTCAGTGAATAGGTAATGCGAGCAAAGAAACCGTTAATGAGAAACTGCTGCAGAGATTTTTATTAGGTAATCTACCGGTTAAGGTAGGTTTTTGGATGGACACAACTATCAAGTAAACATTTTGTGACTCCCCACCTAGCAAACTAATCTATATCAGGTCCCTCTTTATCTCGTTGTACTTCTTTCCTCCCTTCATCCCGTTCAACATCCCTATCCTGTTCCTACCCTTACCACGCTTGCCCAACATTCTCCCCTCTATTACCCTCTTCAACATTCCACTACCGCTCAATACGCCTTTCATCCATTTTTCCTGCCTCCATAGGATTTCTCTCAACAAACCCCTCTCCTCCCCCACCATTTCTAGTACTTCCTCATTTGTTTTCCTTTCGGTCCATTTCACCTTCTCCATTCTTCTCCATACCCACATTCCAAAAGCCTCCAATCTACGTCTATCCTCCTGCTTCAGCGACCACGTTTCCGCGCCGTACATAGCTACGCTCCATATCAGAGTTTTTACGAGTCTTGTCTTAACATCCCTACTCAACGTCCCCGTCATCAACTCCCTTCTCCTTGAGAAAGCCTCCTTGCCTAGCGCAATTCTTCTCCTTACGTCCCTACCACTTTGACCGTGTTGGTCCAAAACACTTCCGAGATATGTAAACTGCTCTACCTGCTCAATTTTTTCCCGCCTATTTTAATATTTAGCTTAGCCTTTTTCTTTCTGGAAAATCGCATAACCTTTGTTTTATTAATATTGATTCTCATTCCATATTTATTGCACTGAACCTCCAATTCACTCAACAATGCTTGCAACCCCTTGGCTGACTGAGCAACTAATGATTGCTGCAGAGATAAGAGAACATATAAAAAAATGCCTTTGAGTGAGAAAGTTGGAGCGCCATTTATGCCAATCTTTCAGAATGGAAAGTGAACAAGACATAATAAATATAATTATTGTTGGTGGTCAATCTCCATTCTATTTATGTCCCCTTGATGACATTACGATCGCAGGCTGAGACTCAGAAACTCAACGATGAACGACAACGCGCGTTCACGCATGCGCGTACGTAATTGGATGATGCCCCATGGCTGGCCATGTCTTCCCTGTTTGATTTCGTAATACACGTACTTTTACCTATTTGGTTTCTATTGTGTTAATATTTTCCGCCTTTGTGATTAAAGTTTTACGAATGAGGAAGGTTATATATCCGTCGACGTGTGATTGAGCTAGTCCGTTATGGAGCAATTTACCCGGGATAACAAGTTTGGCAATCACTTTCATGTAAATTTTTAATTTAAAGTTGTAGGCATTCATATATTACATTCATGTACTATTACAAAATACGTAGAGCCCCGATGGCTATAGAACATAAGTACGCTTCCACAGACATGCTCAACCGACTCTCGTTCCGCCAGTCATTTTTCAGTGAAAGGTGCTTCTATGTTGGTCACCCTTATCAAAAATTTTAACCGTGGTATCGTGACTGAATTTCATTTTTTGCGGGACTTGCGCATCGCCCATATCTTAAAAAGCATTTGTCCCAATAATATCTCTTTCCGTATACACCTATATATTAACATTGTTACAAAAACTAATTTCTTATTAATCAATCGTAGAATCAGGTCTATTTAGAAGCTGAAGATATTTTGTAGCGTTATTAACAAGAATAAGTAACGTCATTAAGGAGACGTGATACTATGATGGCCTATTGTATTTGGACTCCATGTTTCCCTGGGTAGATTACTTTGATATCAGTGGAAAAATTCACCTTGGTATATTTGAGGATTCCATTTTTCTTAAATTCCTAAAATATACCAATATGAATTTCTCCACTGATATCAAAGTAGTCTACCCAGGGAAACATGGAGTCCAAATACGAGTCCATGTCCTCGTACAATAGGCCATCGCAGCACTACGTCCATTTACTCAGGGTTTTCATTCGTTCATCAACTTCCGTTTTTGCGTGTACCCTGCGCCTTGTGTGCCATTGTCGGCTCGATCCTGGATTTTGGAGTTTCTCGGTGCCAAAAAAACCACTTTCATGCTTGTGTTTTCATGTTTTTTATGTTTATGTATCCATCCGACACATCTGCGAAAGAAAACCCAGACTTGAACCAAGAGTTTGTCGTCCGTTAAGGTTACCGCACACCGGAAACGAATTCACCTTCAGAATACCCTTCAAAGGACGAAGCAAATTTTAAAAGTTCATTCCATGTATCTTGAATATACCAATACCATCATAATCTTCCGAAATATGAAGCAGTTGGAACATGGTCAATTATGAACAATAAAACAAAAGGGAATCGCATAGCATACGCACGCCCAAGTACCGTAAATTAGTTATATTTTTTGAATGCTCAACATGTAGGTTTTGCAGTGAGTACACGAGAACTTACTGTTTCATAATAATTTCACGAAAACTTTGCATGATTTACCAAAGTTCGTCTCCATAAATTATTTTTTTTGGTAGTGTTCTCATGCTCTCGGCAAAATAATTTTACTAATAAGCTATGTTGAGGTTGTGAACCATATCCTGGGTGTTGGTTACGTATCATCCAAACTATTCATGGAATGAACAGATTTTCAAAAGGTTTATAAGCTATTCCTTACCAAAGTATAATTGTGCTGAGTGAAGGGGGCATGGAAGACGGTCGGGCAAGAGGAGGGGGGGAGGAAGAGAGCAGAGACTGCTCAGCATGACGGGAGATGGATAATCACAACGAAGATCAGAAGAAAAAATAGCTCTAAGGATAAGGCGCGCATCTCATGCAGCTTTTATCCAGGAATCCCCAGCTTAATGCGATAGCTTTCAGGGACTATCCAAAATTAACGAAAATAAACATTTTATGAGCATTACCACTTGTGTTCAAATATTATAGATAATTTATCAGTTTATCTATTGGAAATAGATATCCAAAGACATAAATTTCAAGTCATACACAGAAAATAGGTTAGCATTCCTTTTCTCTAAATCCAATAGCATCCACGATAAACTCGAAGGCAATGAAATAATAAAACTTCCATTCTTTCTTTGACGATTGAATCAAATTATCGTTGCTCCCAATGCGTCAGGTCTTTAATGTGGTACTCATGATGAAGTAACTAAAAAATGGTTATGTTCTCGTTAATTGGCAAGAAAAAAAATTCTGTAGCCCATTTGGCCACAGTACAGAATTCCGAGTTGGGAATAATACTTCGGGCAACCCCAACCTAACAGTTAGTGGAAAGAGTGGTTCGGGGATTAATTCTCTCTGTTGTAATCAAAACTCTGAAAGGGCATGGAGACGAGGTAAGTAATTACACCCTTAAACTCCCCTCCCTTTCGAATTGGCCGATAATCTGAACCCTAATTCGTCCACTATTTCCAATTATTTTCGGAGGGGATCGTCAATTGAGTGAAAAAAATAAATATAAAAGCATCTTCTCGATTGGCAACCATATATGAGGGTGGTTCCGAAGTGCGCATCGCAGGTGTATGCGGAGGGATGGTGGAGGAGGGAGGGAGGGTGGAGGAAGAAGAGATTTCCTCGTTAGATTTCGGCTACCTTAATTGGAATGTTGCTCTCTCTCTCTCTCTCTCTCTCTCTCTCTCTCTCTCTCTCTCTCTCTCTGTCCGTCGCATTCATTTAATGAGCCCAATGCGCCGCGCCACCTCCCGGCCAACGAGGCGACGTGCGGAAGGCCAAACGAGCCACCGTCCGTGGATTCAGTCTTTTTTTCTGCTCTCCCTCTTATAAGGTCTCCTAAGGAAGATCGTTATTTTCCCTTCAATTCCTAATTGGGAGTGACGGGTGGAGGTAAAGAAGGGATGGTGGTTAAACCTCGAGAACGATGATGCTAAATGGCATAAAAATACACAGTTTCGAAATAATTTTATCAATTGATCTTACCCAATATTTTTTGCAATTGCTACCAAAGAGATTTTCTAATATGATATAAGAGCAGCAGCTTCCGCAATCGCTACCTGTTACTGCAGAATGGCGTTGCTAGCACATGTGCATAATTTTGGCTGGCAGGTTAACCGAAACTTTTGAATAAACACAATGGTTGGCTTAACTCTGTGTGTTCTCATTATCAGTAGTAAAATAATTTGTAACATTAAAGCGATGGATAATAACTAAATATTTTACTTCTGTAAATTAAGTTTTGTAATACTAAAATGATCATCGTATCAAATCCAATTTTCTTCGCTTAAAAGATTCGTCATTTTATTCTAAATATGTGAATGTCTTAATAAAGTATACGAGTAAGAATAGGATATGCTAAGTTAATCAATAATGCATTAAATATTGGTAAGGCTGTATGTTCCTGTATGTGTACTGTGGTGGAAACTTTGAGCAGCAATAACATAAAACGAAATTATTAGAGACAATATCAACACATAAACACGATTTTAAAAGGTCATTCACAGTAATATCTTATGATTCGGCTGTTATTCCGCCATCGTTGGATGTTTGAACCCGGGATTTGTCTCATATTTAGGAGCAAAGGACCTTGTAACAGCCCAGTCTAAACCAATTGAAGTAAGAACAAATAGCCACCATTTCCTTACCATAGGGACACCCCTCCACCTCTCTCCTTTCAACAAATCTCTCTCATATTTTCTCCGAGAACACCATCTTTCTATGTCAATCGACGAGGTCATGACCGTCAAAATATAAAACATTCCTCTGTATGTCCTATTCTTTTTTTCTCTTTTTAATGGTGTCACTAATGGGTGCTGTATTCCTTTATATCTATAAAAACACAGTAATCAACCCGAAGGTCGGTTTAGTAGGTGTTGGCAGAATTCACCCAGTCCTAAGCCCGACGGCGTGTGAATATTCACACATCAGGGTAGGGGGGCCAGTTCCTTTCCCTGTGCCGGTTATGGTTTCGCAGGAAGATCTGGTACCCGAAAAATCAACTAGCTTGGGTGGAGCTGCAGGTGCCCAAAGTGCCTTGCCCGGGAATCGAACCCGGGACCCTCTGGTCAGCAGTCCAACGCTCTACCCGCTAGACCACCGCGACCCGCATATATCTATATACATGTATAAATAAAAATATTCTATAATTTAACTAAACCTATTTTATTTACCCTTAATCGCGTGCAAATGCTCATTTATCTATGTTCGTAAAAATCCATTTGGAATTTGAACTAAGCGTGGCAAGTCAAAATATGCATTCCTTTGTTGATGTTACGTACGGTGGAGATACGAGCACAGCCTTGCGTCCAATTAAAACCTCCGACATTCAGTTCATTTAAAGGCAATTTAGGAATTCTATCGAAAATAAACAATTTTGCATTCTTCCGTGATGCTGATGATAAAGTAAATAAGATAAGAGTTGGTATATATATATATATATATATATATATATATATATATATATATATATATATATATATATATTACAGCGACATATTCAACAGGAAATTTTCGCAAAGAATATATCCTAAGCACTCCAACCCTTTTGCATCCATTTCGCATACTCATTTCGCAGTATTTACCTGTACATCTGGCTCAGTCCGCACTTGGACGAGATATATGTGCTATCATCCGATGTGGATCATCTTTCCAAGCATCCCCTTTCCTCCCCCCGCTCCCTCTCTGCCATTCGAGGATTGGCGTCCCCGCCACCCCCCTTCTCCGCGCCACCCTTCGCCACGGCGACACTTCTCCAATCCCGCAACACGACGGGGTTTCGCGGAATGCCACCGGCTAGCGGGATTTCCAGGAAAGGAGAGGAGGACCCGGCTGGGCTGCGCACAAGTCCCCTGCCCCGGATATTTTCCAAACGGACCGAAGAAATGCCATTAATCATCATTACAGTCGCGCGCCGAGCGTCGGGACGAGAGCCTGACGTATGAGCGAGCAAGCAGAAATGGATCGAGTCGGCGATCATTCCCCCGCCCCTGCCCCACGCCCCTTCCCTCCCCTCGCCCCACGGGCGTGGCTCAAGTGCTCAGTGGATACCATCGATTCCTTCCGTGTAACTCTTCCACCCTCCACACAAAAGTACTTTGGCAATCTCCCCTAGCGAATATAAAATCCTCTGCGGTTAAATTAGCACCTTGCATTAAACCAGATTCAGTGGCACCCCGATGACGAGTTGAAATACTACGTGGTGAGCCCTTCTGATGGAGTCCGAAGTTCGTCGAATGGGACGTTAAACTGTTGCGACCCCTTGGAGTCGTTCGCTAAGAATTGGCTAATCCCGACACCGGGTTTCTCTCCAAAGTACGTTCTCCCATTACTCGACCATCCTACCCCTACTTCTAAACTACCAGCATATGAATAAGGCGTCAATCACCTTAATTGTCCGTTGCCTTTCCGTAACAACTGCTACCACATGTACTCAGGATGAGACGAAGAAAATATAATGGAGCCAGGATCACTCGATGGAATTTTTTCATGGTGGAATTCAATGACGAATCTTTTCCTACCACAAAAATATTTTTGTAGCACAGAAATATAAATTGTTTGCACGCTCAATGTTTCTTCATGTCCTGATTATGTCGTGACGGAAAGAAATCTGGAACGTGCAAATATACAAATATTTTGCGGAACATAAAACGTTTTCGTAAAATTATCATTGGTGAAGTATTTCATGTACAATGTACATGTATGCTGGAAGTATATCCATTCCCGATCGATGGAGAAAAGCACAAGTATTTTCAAAACAAAGTGTCGAGAGACATAATGTTGGATATACTGAAGTGGAAGAGTTTGAAGCATGGAAGAAAAAGGAGTAGGTTAGGCGCAATGCATAGAATTGTTAAAAATAACGAAGCGTGGGAAGATTTATAGGAAAATATAGGGACGGTACATGAAATTGAAGAGTGCGTGATTATGGACAGAGTGCGGTGATGGAGGGAGCGTTGTAGGTGTGGTGTGAACCTAGCCCTTCTATGATGGCAAAGGAGCAGTCGGTAATCTTAAAGTGTCATTGTATTTATAAACAGTATTTTGTCTCATACCTGTTGTTTATGTGTATGCATGTGCACTGTAAGAGTTGACCGTTTCCACCAGGATAATTGCCCAATTGAAACGAGATGTATATAATAATAACAATAAGCATTTAAATTGTTAAATAAAAAGTGTTTCTTACTTAGAATGAGTATGTCAAAGTACAGCGTTGTTTGCTTGAAATTTTCAATGCAGAAACACACGTAAATGGGTTCTAAATGAATATTGTGAAATAAATTCAAAGTCACATCAGTACCACGGCACATGCAATAACCTCATCAACAGTAGAGTACATTTTCGTTCCTTATTGCATAAATTTGAATAAAATATCCTACACACCCAAATTATTAGTATGTAAAACACTATTACACGCCCCTAGCGGAATAGAAATGCATTTTATGACGCATTTAATACTGATGTTAATTTCAGAATGAACGGATGAGTGGGGGGTATAGGGTGTAGGCGGGTAGCTGGAAAGGGATAGAAGGGATTTTCGGAGCTCGACCCTCGAAGGGCGGGGTTCGGGTGTGTCCCTCGAGCAGGAACACGAAAACATATTCATTCCAAAGACGTCAGAATTCGGGATGGTGCAAAAACCGCCAGGGTAACATGAGGCAAGCGGAGGGAAAGCAGCGGCGGAGAAAGGAAATTGCGAGGAATTCAGTCGCCCGTCACACCCACCCCTCCCCATCGATTCCCGCTTCGACGCACGGGGAGCAGGAGACGACTTTCTCGCACAGCTCTTAGCCAGGATGCCGGAGGGGAGAGGGGGCGGGCAAAGACTTAATCGGGAAATCTGAGGATGCATTTGAAAATGTGCAGTCCGCACGACACTTTCTGTCCTTTGCAAAGAGCAATCCACGTCGACTTCTCGAAAAGAACTTCGCGTCAATTAATTCAGTCAGCCCCAATGATTCGCTGACATCACGTCAACAATCGAGTCGACCTCGAGTCTTAAGGTCATTTAAAATATCAATAAGGACAGAATTAAGATTTCAATGGCTTTGGGCTAAAAAATGACATTTCTCCGCGGTGGATGTATTTTGATTATAATAATATTATTAGTAATTACTATCATCTTACGATGTAAGCGATCAGCCAATAACTTGAGTGCCCCTGGTGTAAAATGCAAATACACAATTTTATTCGGTAATTAATTGTTAATTGATTTGGCCACCTAGTAGACTGGTGATTAGAGCCTTATTGTATTTAAATTGGCTAGAGTGTCCCGAATGATAACTATGGAGACCCCCGACAAACACAAGGTAGAGTTGATTTGGGGAGTAGAACTGTCTGGCAACTGGAGGAAGGAATTGGCCCAGAATGTGACAATGTCACAAGTCCATGGGCACCTTGCAAATTCTTATTGGTCGGTATGATAAAGATCAAAGCAACCTATCAAAACTTCCTTTGAATTTAAAAATATGTTTTGGGTGATAAAAACGATTTTTAATGAAGCAAAAAGGACTTCAAAACGTCGGACGTTTTTTACAGGCAACCGCGAGTTTCTTCTTTTTGAAATATATAACTTGAACATGACTGAACTACGATCCAAAACCTGTCCATTAGGGAAACCTTTAAACGTAAATACCTTTCCACTTAGAATATTGTCTCATTTGTTGAATTTTCGCGAAGAGGAAAAACTTTAAAAAAATGTAGTTTTCATTCCAAATTTGGCGTGTTTATAATTTAAATATGACAATTAAAGAGCCATGATATGAGCCTCCGAAGCTCATTTTTATGGCTTCTTTTTTATGGCTTTATTTTTATGGCTTCTGCGAGGAAAATTGTATCAAATCTAAAAATTTTTTGCCACCCTACAAAGAATTGTAACTTTACGCAAGTTAAAAATGTAGCCAAAGTTGTTTAATTCGAAATGGCAAAAGAATATATTTTTTAATAAAGATACATAGACCAACCGCATTTGTAAAGAGAAATCAGCTGTTGATAAATGTTAAAGATAAAAACAACGCATAAATCTACGTTTCAATCTCAGTATATAATCGATTTATATTTTCAATGCTTCCTTTCCTCATATACACTAAATTACTCTAAAGGAAATTCAAATGTGGTTACCAAAAAGTGGAATTATACACAGTGAAAAATTATGAAAAAATTGCTACTCGTGATTGATATTTTATTTCATAGTTTACCCGTGTATTTTATAAGCCACCTGGAACTCTACAGTTCATAATTTACTAACAAAGGCGTTGAAAGAGTGCTTGAAATATGTGCATTCAATCTACTGCAATTAGTGATTTAGTTATTCCAAAATACCACTTGAATTCCATAACATTATATAAAAGTGAGCATAATAGCGTCCTTGTTAATTCAGTGACCTCGATCGATTGGGGTATCAGGCAAGTACGTAGTTGTTTCCATCGTACAAAGTAGGCAGTTCAGTTCAAACTAGAGTGAATGAAATCGTTGTATGTACGTGTATGCGTGCGTGGTACTACAACGCGCTTGAACCCTCCACCTCAATCACCCGTCCTACACGTCCGCTCCTTCTACCGATGGCGTGCCATTCCAATTCCCCATTCCATCAGCCCACATATCAAATCACCTCGTCCCATTTCACCCAAGACGGTGCAGTCCGTTCGCTCTTAAGATATTCCGCGCGCCACAAAACGTCGCGCTTCAAAAACCAGTCCCTCGCTCGCTTTACAATCCGGAACCGGGCTCCCAGTCTCCATTTTAAGGCTTCAGAGAGGAGGAGCCGCAAGGAGACGGGAGGGCAGAGAGAGAGAGATGCATGGCGTTTGTCAAATGTCCACGCCTTTTTCAACTGAACAGTTTAATTTCGCCCTCCGCTCAAATCTTCGCGATATTTTTTTCGCCTCCCCTCAATGCACGCGACTGGAATACACATTTCTTCTCGATGCAAGACAAGGGTTCGCCAAATATACCAGTGTATTAGAGGGGAGAGCAAAGGTTTTATTTCTCTTATATATTATCTCCAAGTGTCCTTCTTAATTCAGCGACAATTTTAATAAGTTTTAAATACTACTACGCAGGAAATTCTACCATGCTGTCACGGACCCTTTGATTTGCATGACACAAGTGGCATCTCATTGCAATGAATTCATTTTGATTGGCTATTATTCTTGGACTTGCGTCATTTTAACTACCTCATTGTAAGTTAGTTAAGGAGGGACTACATATTTTCATTTTAAGAAGCTTTAAATACAAAAAAAAAGTCGCTCTTTTAAATTCTCAGCCGGTTTAAATTGCTTCGTAGGGATTATATTTTCGTCCAGACAGGCTGGGTCTCCGAGAATCTTAAGGGAATTTCGCACAAGGGAGCACTTATGTAAAAATTCTCACCCGATATGAGATGTGCTACCCCATTTTCAATGTTGAAGACAGAGATTCTGAATTGATTTGAGCGAGAATTTGCAAGTTGCCGATCATTAATAAGGGAGCGAGGAAATTATTCACATTACAAGAGAAAGGATTATTGATTTATTCAAATTAAAATGCCTTTTTTCTTACATTCCAAACAATAGAACTTCTCATAGAATTTATGTTGAAATAATTTCAACTCAATGCATTCTATTGCTTTTCCTTTTCGCAATAATCAGCATTGCTGAAAAATAATTAAATTGATTACTTTGATTATGTATACCAGCAGAGTAATTACATTTTTTCTAGCATTTCAGAAGAATAGTAACAATGCAAAGTAGTCTTTCGATAGTTTCTGACCCAAGAAAAATTCATCCTGATATGGTGCAGATTCACCCTTCATCCTAATTGGAGCCCAATCTCCACTAACAGCAAAGAGTATTGGGCAAAAAGGATCTATCATTTTTTCATTAAACGAAAGACGTTTGTTTCCACGAGTGGAACATTTCTCTGGTGGTGCGAAATGTTGAATACCTAACATTGATAGTCCACGACGGGAAAATGAAGTTAGATTATAATTTTTCCCAAAGAAAATACCAACCGACGAGCTCATAATATCTCAATGTATTGCACACCCTATTATGTAGACGTAAAAGTGTATTTTAATGCATTTGAATATAACATCGTATTTTTATGGTAACATTTAAAAAATCTAAAATTCCTCCTGCCAATGCCTGCCATGATCTTAAGAAATCCATCACTCCTTATATCAGAATAATGGCGGTGGAGAATAAATCCACCTTTCATGGCCAAAGGCATCGAAATGTATTTTTAATGTTACAAGGACTGATTGCGTGAAAAAACTCGTGTCGGGGGAGAAAGCAATTATTTCCGTGGAAAGATAGGTTTCTAAATAAGCGTGTAAAACTTTTACGAAGCTACATATCTGAAAATCTTTCCGTGGAATTCGTGGACATTAACGTAATTAAAGCATATCGACCATACCAGCAGAAAGAAAGGCGTCTGTCTATGCATGAAAACTAAGAACTGGAAAACAGAGTGAAACGGCAATAACTGATAAACATGTAGAGAAGTATAGGTGGGAATAGATCAAAAGAGCGAAGGGAGAAGATATAATATCTGGAAATCAGAAATGGCTCAGGGGGAGAAAAAGATGAAAGGCGGACGGAACGGAGCACTAATGGAGGAATGAAGAATAAGAAGAGGATGACGAAAAGACGTGCACTGGGGGGGGGGGGTGGAGAATAGGATCTGATGGCTGAGAGAAAGGGGGGAGGGTTCTAGGAGAGTCCCTGGTGATCTAAGAGAAGATTAAGAGAGTCCAGCAAAAAATTTGATCGCCGATGGAGAGGACTGGAACGAAAGAATGTCCAGAACGCGGTTAAGGGGCTCTCGAGCAGAGCGGCGATCATCCAGATGCTCAGTACCGACTGAAGAGCTAAGCTGTCCGCCCGGGGCGTCGAACATCGTGACCAGACCATTCTGACTGACACGCTTGTTTAAAAACGCTTTGAAACCACGGGAAAACTTTCCTCCTTCGTCTGGGATGACAAACCCAAAAATATGAGAGCGGAAAACATTTTCCCAAGTCGTTTCTTGGCACGGATTTCTTGCTCGTGGTGTTCCTCAGCTTGCCTTTTTTGTATGTCCGGAGATGATTGGCCGAGAGGTATTCTACTGCTTTGCATTTCTTACTTCATCAAACGCATCTTACTGGTGACTACGGAGTCCATGTCGTTAACGTTAAGTAGGAATAAAACAGGTCCGATAACAGTTCCCTGGGGATTACCTGAAGTAACTTCTACTGCATTTGTGCTTACTCCATCTGTGACTACTCTTTGCACCCGACCATTCTAACAGTCTTTGATCAAATCCAAGATATTTTTATGCATGACATATGCTTCTAGCTTTGCGAATAGTTAAATCGCGTCCCCTGGAACATTGCTCTCTTCCAAAGTAAGAATATCACGAACAAAAAGCACAAGTTGCGTCTCGCAGGATGGTGTATGCTTGCTAACCTACAGTCCTTTCTTCTTGTGTGTGTTGTCTATTCCTCCTTTGGTGGGTGAAACAGCTCCCTAACGCCATCTCTTGGCCAAGGAATCGGAGCACCTGGGCGCTTTAAAACATCTCAGATCTCAGTGTACATTAGATTTCCTAAATAGCTTAATTGGAATAGCATCAACCCAACAAGTGGAAGGTCCGGTCAAATCCCGGTTGAGGTAATATTTTTACGCTCGTGATCTGCTCAAATCCGCCTTCCCCACCTCTCCTGTCTTATTCTTTTATGTGTTTTCCTATCCATTTCCTTATATCTATTTCCATGTGAAAGAATATTCATATGCATATATTTCAAAATGTCATATGCAATAGTCATCTAAACGAGGACGGCTAACATGTAATATATCAGTGGTCATAGAGCCACCCTTATCTGTGAGGGAGTATTTACCCGTGGAGCGCCGGTGGAGAAGAGAGGAAATTGGGAGAGAAGGTTGACTAAGTAGATGGGCACTGCACATCGGATAGACGCTTGGGATAGGGAGCGGAAGAAGATATATTAACACGCAAGAATGATTTAATTCGGTATTCCAGAAGGATTTATTATGAAAACAATTATTATCCTTATTTGAATTAATGATCTTCAGATGGGAAGGAGAAAATAATTGCCGCATCGCAGAAATTATCAAAAGATCAGTTATTATTAATGCGTATCGTGGAACTGATACAAGATGCTCGGTGCTTATAAATTATTATTTTGAGATTTGTGGCTCATCAGCCGATATAAATGTCGGGAAAAATCAACGCTTAAGTGGTATACGATATTACCTAAGGCCAAGGTAACAACTGAATGCTGCCGTAGATATATGAATAGATGCTGTGGGAAGGGCGACGATTATGGATCAGGTATGTAAGCATGTATATGTATTTGGGTAATATATGTGTACATATAAATACATATGTACAAATATATGCATGTATGTATATAATAAACCATAAACAAAGAAATAAACCCTAAGGTCGGTTTGCTAGGTGATGATAGAGTTCACCCAATACTAAGCCCGATGCGTGTCTGTGAGCGTGTGAAATTCACATATCAGGGCATGGGAGCCTTTCCCTTTGCCGGTTATGGCTTCCCAGGAAGATCTGGTGAGCTGAGGGTGCCCAGAGAGACTTGCCCGGGAATGTAACCCGGGCCCTCCGGTCAGTAGTCCGACGCTCTACCCCTAGACTACCGCGACCCACATATTTATAAATATAAAAGTATATATAAATACACACATACACATATTGGATTAGTAACATCTGGAAGTTTGTATAAATAGAATGCGGCTTATGTAAACAAAAAATGTTCTCGGATGGTTTTCACTCGCCACCGACGAAGAACGAGAACAAAGGAATAGGAAAGCTTCAATGGATAAGCGTGAACACAAAAGGGTATAGAATACAGTGCCTATTCTGTATAATGTTGTAAGGTTTCTTATTGATATTGCTAATTCATGTACTCTCTGTGACTTCTTATTTTTCGGCAAAAAATCCTGGTATCGTTCCGCCGCACAGATTGGGATTCATCGGGGTCTTGCAGAGACAACTCTGTCGATTGATCCCGTCAGCCGAAAGTCAGCAACCATTATATCTATCCAATTTGCTCTTCTTTGCCTATTACTTTAGGAGCAGTAGACAGTAAATAATATGAGAAATGTGGGAGTGGAACTTCAAGGAAGGTCACTTTATGCAGGATTTCATATTAGAGCAACTGTCGAGTAGACACGAATTAATTTATAGCCATACCGCGGAGTAGACTCGTGGGGATTCCATTGATTATTCAGCGCCAAATTGAAAATGCAAGCCATCACAAAAGGCTGCCAATCGTTTAAGTACATAACAGTATCCCGACCCCCGAAATACGTCACTGGATCAATCGGACAAGAATGAAACTCTCTCTGTCGAAACCCAATTATTAGAGGCTGCAATGGAGCAGAAACACGATTGATGGATTTTGAAACGGGTTGAAATCGCCTGCCTCCGTCGTCTACGAAAGAAATTGGCTACGACGAGTTATCGAGAAGTGGTGGTTGGAGGATGACTTGACGGGTTGGGCAATCGCAGAGGGTATGGGGATAGAGGTGGAGAATTCCAATGGAGGGGAAGGGTGGGTGGGATAGTTTCGGGGGAAAGGGGCGGGCGAAGATGACAGAGTGTGTCTCCATTTCGGGCTGGGGGAATGGAGGCGTCGCCTGGGTGGGTGTCGGAAGGGCAGGATAATTTGAAGGCCCCATCGTGGGAGAGGGATTGGTCCGCAAGGAGGGACGTAGGAATTGGAGGGAGTGAAGAGGCGAGTCCTGGCGAGGTGTGTGTTCCCGGGACGGAAATGAAGTGCAATTTATGTGCCCAAGGATGCGGCTGATTTGACGTCACATTCGAAACTATCGACGAGGCGTGCACGTGAGTCGGTGTGCATCGAATACCGCAGGCATACATGCAAACCACTGCAGGGTGAAATATTCCCTGATGTTTCCAACACAAAGTTACCACTAAATGCGGCCACTACTAAATTATTTACAAATTCATAAATAAGTCACATAACATGCATAATATTTAAATACTAAACAAAATGAAATTGAATACGTGGAGTAAGTAAATTAACTCAATACATTCTCCAAAAATACTGAACCACGCAATAATAAACTGGAGCATAATGGATGAACAAATTTCATTCAACTAGATGATTAAATATTCATGAGCATTGTTCGAAAAGGGTTACTAAATATTACAGTTTCATTTAACAATTTAATATACGGGCGAGGATTAAATTGATTTATATCAGATGTAAGTATAATGAAGCATTCATGTCTATTTTTTCGACTCAGTGAAAACCAAGACGTTTTCCCTAATTTTTATGGTGATTATTGCACCAATGGACGCGAAATTTATTATATTACTGTCTTCAATATTTAATAATAATATTTTAATGATTATTTTAAATTACAACAATAATTCATTAATGAAGTCATTCTTTACTAATTATTCTAACAATCTAGATCTAACTCTCTAGATAAAAGCAACGAGAAGTAAGTCCTGCAACCGAAACATACAACTAATGAAATTTCACCAATGGCTGTATATCCCCTTACTTAGGATAGGTGACGCAATTATTACTCTATTAAATAGGCTAATTTCTAAAATATTCAACACTCAATTGGGTCAGGTACGTGTCAGCACGAAAACACCCAGTCCTCAAAAATTCTTATACAGACCTAATATATATATATATATATATATATATATATATATATATATATATATATATATATATACACAGGCATGTATATGAATTTCCGAAATATCTTCAAGAGAGTACATAAAGAGGCTATTTTTACTCACTGTATCATATTTCATACGAAATATAGATGTTAGCAATCCCTGGAACAAGAAGGTGTTTACATTGCACCAGTATTGTACAAAATGAAGCTTGGGTTCTCGTCGGCTGCCCGATGCAGTTTCTTAAACGCCCACGGCAACAGCTCTCCCATATTATTCACCCTGAATTAGACAAGCATGCAATCGCACGAGGTTGTCCCCTCACCTCTCGATTCATCCGAATCCAGTCCTTTTCCTTCGCAAATCCATTCACCATGCCCAAGTTTACACTAATACATGTTTTAGAATATACAAAAATTTCTTTGACATCCAGTTCCATTTTTCTACTTAATGAAGCGCATGTGAACAAAAACATACCATATAATCCATTACATAAAGGTGTCATATTATTTTCCTATAGTCACATCCTATTGGCGTACTTAATACTTACTACAACTTTTATGGGGAAAATAGTAAATTAAAATAATGAATTGAATTGAATTTTTTGCAACAGTATCCATAAAATATATAGATATACTGATTCCGCACCTAAGATCCTTTGTATTGTTTTTTCCTATGCCAAAGTAGAAATCCCTTTCAAATAGAATAGAATTCTTTTGTTTCGGCCTTTTTCAAGATTTGATCATAACCTCTACAAAACAGGATTGAGTGTATTCATGCAAACCTCTTTGATACTATCTTAATTCTTATGAAGCTTGTGGGAAATTATCAAAAAGTATATGTTTTCATTAAATTAAGTAGTACCCAACAATTATTGAGTACTTATAACTGATTTTCATGAAAAAGTATGCGGCAAGCGGCGCCGTGGCATTTCATGACACTCCACCGTCCTAAATACCCTTCTGCTGGCGGTTAATAGTGATATCGGTATCCGATTTTCAGAAATGACCATGCCATTTACAACTGACGTTTTTCATCCATGTGAAGAACGATACTATGAGAATTCTGGCAACAGCACGCTACGCCTGAAAACAACTTTTGAAGATATATCGTTCGGGTGCGGCGTTCGAAATTCCTTTTCCGGACGAAATCTGAGTATCGTGTTTGGGTTGAGCGATGCGAGCGTCGTCCGTCCGAGGGGAATGAAATTATTCCATAATTTTATTTCACTTAATGCCGAAGAGCGAAATTAGGGAGAAGAAGAGCCCTGGAGATAATAACGGGAGGGCGGAACACTTGGCGACACGAAGCGCCAAGGGAACGAGCGACTTGGCCGCCCCCAAACCCCCCCTCGCGCCGTCGAGGCATTTCCCCCCGACCCTTCCCCCTACGCCCTTACCCCCTCGGTGGGTTGGCCGCCTGGGAAATGCCTAAAAGCTTACCACGGCCCACGGGAAAAATCAGAACATGTCTTCAAAAAACCCACACAGGCGCACACACGGACAGAAGTTATTAAAGCTCGGGGTGGAAGTTATCCCGAGAGTCCGCCCCGAGTGAAAAAACGCATGAGCAGACCACAAATTGGGGACCGGGCGAGCGCCCAACCATCATCCAGCGGTCCGGGCGGAAGAAAAACTGAATGTGGGTACATGGTTTACGATTATGAGGAAGAAGAGCTTATAAAGTGATGCCCATAAATTTTAGAACGAAAAACGAGTGTCTTAGTGGCTGAGAAATTGGAGAAGGTTGTAGGAGGGAGATATATGGGGAAGGAGGCGAGGCATCCAGGAGGAAGCGAGAGAGGGGGGGGGCGAGCAGTTCTCGAGAAACAAAAGGGATTAAAAGATGATGCGATGAGTGGGGTGTGTGCGTGTGGGTTCGGCATAACGGAAAATGATTCAAATCGTAATGGTCGCGTATAATGGTCGCGCAAGTTCGAAGAGCTCGCAGCCACTCTTGATGGACCAAGCGTTTAGAGATCACTTCGTGTTTCAATGGTCCATAAAAATGGGGAAGAAAATGGATCGCTTGTGATCGTAAAACTAAAGGACCGATGAGATGGATTAATGGCTTCAATGAGGAAGAAGCAGGTCAAGTACCTACTCTTCACATATTTTCGCGGAATCTCCATAACATTTTTCATGCTATTCCTGAAAAAATTACTTGCTTCCATCTTTGAATATTTGATATTGCACACGATTTGTGAATAATGTGGCCATTAGGCCTTCAAAGGCTGGTAATACATTTCCCGTTAATCTAGCGCAACTTTTGAGAACTCCCAACTAGCATGCTTTTTAGTCTCCTAGTGTCTCTCTAAGTAGTTAGAAGTCAGGCACAGCAGGGCATGTTTAAACGTGAAGCTATTTTTATCGACTGTTAATGCAAGGCACTAATAGGTTTTACTGTAAGCACTTATATCTGGCTTTTTACGAACTTCAACATTCAATCCCCGAGTTATTGCACATAAGAAACTGAATATAGTGGGGTAAAATAAAACCTATAATTTTCAACGAGTGCACCTAATCAAAGTAAGTGATTGTTTTCCTGGAAATAAATACTAAAACATAATTAATCCTTTTCAGGGAAAACTCTCGCAGCATTGTTTTGTGTCGTTAAGAAACCGTTAGGTATAATAATTTAAAAAGTAAACTGAACACGGCCACTCAATATATATGTTTAGTTCCTAAATCATTATTTTATTATGCAATGCAATGAAAACCTTGTGTTGGAGATAAAAGCATGGCAATATGTCTCGTATAAATCTGCAGTAAGTTAGAGAGGTGTCGATAAAATATATTAAAAGATTAACAAAATACTTCCGTGACTATTCAACAAAAACCCAACCGTGGGGGGCAAATCCGTCTTCTTTGTGAAAACAAGACAGTCCCGCAGCCTAGCCGTCAGGCGCTGACGTTTCAATTAAATATTTGGAGCTACACGTTCTGGTCGCCATATCAACAAAGAAACGAAAAAAATGGACAAACTGCCAAGTTCCAAAGAAATTTCCCTCTTTCTTGAACGCTTAGAGTCGAGGGTCGGCGCGGGTAAAAAAGATAATAAATGGAAATTGAGATGATGTTATTTCAATCTGACGATCGGAGGGAATAGGAAAATCAGAAGTTTCTCAGTCCGAAATAAATATGCGGTGGAAAGAAATGATAAGTGGTTGGGAGGGTAGAAAGAGGAGGATCGATAATGATTGATTGATCAAGTCGTTTCCATCGTGCCACGGCTGCTGCCACATTCACAGACGCACACGCAAGCACAAAGGGGAAGGAGGCGGAATTTTCATCCATTCCCCCGAAGGTCCGATATACGTATGCTCTGACAGCCTTTTCTGCCGGTATGATTGCAGGTCCCGATCAAACGCGGTGGTTGGATGGGCAGGAGATGGGGCGAGGGGGGCGGAGAGATGTGGGAGTGGGGAGGGCAAATGGTGAGGGCCAGCCCTTCGAGGAAAAGAAGATTGAGGCAAAGGGCGCGTGTAATCTCCCTCTCACACGTCGTGTTGTCCCCCCACCAGCATGTTTCGAACAAGAGCAAAGAGGAAATATCATGATGAATATTTGAACAAGAAGCTTGAAATATACAGAACATGTACTAATCATGCTTTTAATATCCTTATTTGATGGGTATTCTATTATATTATAGTTATATATATATATATATATATATATATATATATATATATATATATATATATATATATATATATATATATATATATATATATATATAATGTAAATTCACTAATAGTCATAACAAACACAGAAACCAAAACACACAAAAGAGAGACTCACTGGTTCTCGAATTTTCGGTGGCCCAACCACCTTTCTCAAGAGGAATTAGGAACAGAACTCTAATATGTTCTGTTCCTAATTCCTCTTGAGAAAGGTGGTTGGACCACCGAAAATTCGAGAACCAGTGAGTTTTCCCTCTTTTGTGTGTTTTGGTTTCTGTGTTTGTTATGACTATCAGTGAATATACATTACACGTTTGTGGGTTTTCCAAAAAAGTGTATATATATATATATATATATATATATATATATATATATATATATATATATATATATATATATATATATATATATATGTACATACGAGGGTCATCCGGAAAGTAGTACCCGTTCGTGCCGCATGAAGTGCTGACGACGCGAGTAGCCGCTGGACGAGGTCAGATAGCTTCAGTGGCTTGTCTGCCTTCTCTGAGCCAAGTTGCGTGACGCTAGCATTGCCTGTGTTGTTTCTGTGATTGTTTACAATGTTTAAAAAAATTGAGAACGCCGCCAGTTGTGAAGTGAGGGCAGTGATTAAATTCCTCAATGCAAGAAACGTTCGCCCATGTGATATTCATCGCCAATTAAAGGAGGTGTATGGAGACAATGTAATGGACGAGTCGTCTGTTCGGCGGTGGTGTCGCAACTTCAACATGGGGAGGGGGAACACACACGACGATGAGCGTTCGGGGAGACCGTCTGTCATTACAGACCAACTGGTGAGCTCAGTTGACGAATTCGTGAGGAACGATCGGCGCGTCACAATTGATGACATCTGTGAGCATTTTCCCAATGTTTCTCGAACAATTGTTCATGAAATTGTTAAACACCATCTGCATTATGCAAAAATTTGTGCAAGATGGGTCCCTCGCATGCTTACAGATGAGCACAAAACCAAGCGTATGGCTGCAGCACTGACGTTTTTGGGACGTTATTCTGATGAAGGAGACTCTTTCTTGACTCGCATAATTACTGGTGACGAAACATGGGTTTGTTATGCATCACCTGAGAGTAAACGACAGTCAATGGAGTGGCATCATGCTCATTCACCAAACAAACCAAAAAAATTCAAGACAGTTCTGTCCACCAGGAAACTCATGGCAACCATTTTCTGGGATCGACGAGGTATATTGCTTATTGATTTTATGGCCCGTGGCGACACTATTAATGCCAATGCGTATTGTGAAACATTAAAGAAATTACGGCGGGCAATACAAAATCGGCGGCGAGGTCTAATGTCTACTGGTGTCATTCTCGTTCATGACAATGCAAGGCCTCATGCAGCTGGGATAACACAAAAACTTTTGCAGCAATTCAAATGGGAAACTTTCGACAATCCACCGTATAGCCCGGACTTGGCCCCTTCAGATTTTCATCTCTTTACAAAGCCTAAAGACTTTTTGGCAGGAAAAAGATTTGACAGCGATGAAGAACTTAAAGAAGGAGTGACCCTGTATCTCAATGAGCTGGCGGCGAAGGACTATGCAGCAGGAATACAGAAACTTGTCACACGTTATGACAAATGCCTTAATTTGCTTGGAGATTATGTTGAGAAGTAGTTTAAAGTATCCTCTTTCAAATAAAATTTTTTATGTTTGTAAATATTTACTTTTGTGTCTTTATTTCACGAACGGGTACTACTTTCCGGATGACCCTCGTATATGTATATATATATATATATCCGTATGTATGAGTCCTAACTAATCTTCCGAGGAAGACGGAGCTCGAGTCCGTCGAAATTATCATGAGACAACGTGAGTGTTCCTTTTATGTGTTCTCATGTTGTGTGTTGCTCTAAATTTTTTATTTAACACTTCCGTGTTGCTCCAAAGAAATAATCTATTATTTATATATACATATATTAGTTATGAACCTGAATGGGAATATCCTTCACATATCCTCATCATATGGTGATCAAAACTTGGCAGAAGTAAGATTAAACAAAATTAAAGTTCTGACTATAAATTATATTTTATTATTGCAATGAAAAATTTTTAATAATTCAAACCTTAAAAATAAAAAAATCACCAATTTTTTCACACCATTGTCAACATTACCACGACAAATATTCTGGACTATCATTTCATATTTGGATGAAAAGAAGCATAAACAATAATTTTGGAATCGACCATCAAAAACTATTTTTTCAATATTACTCTACCCCCAAGTGAATAGTTCAAGCTAATAGCTGTAAAACGTAATAATACCCGTTTGATGAAAGCAAATAATTTCTTTCGTTTGAACATGAATAACACGAGTTCATCGAGTCTCGATAAACCATCGCCCCTTTCACGCTTCGAGAGCACTTGTGGCAATGGTGCGAATGCAGCAACAACTAATCAGCACAAGGTCCGAGAAGGTTAATCACACGAACCCATAAACAGCTCTGAGCATCCACGAACGCTCTCGAGACGCGATTCACGCGATCATTAAGACATCGCCAGCAACTGGCTGCGTGGATTGCGCGGAAAATCTTCCGACAAGCGTCGAACGGATGAGCGTACTTCCCTCACCCCGTGCGATCTCGCCCCCACCTCCTGCGCCCAGGAGTCGACAACGGGGCAGGGGGGAATGGCGAGTACTGGGGCGGAAGGGGGGATTGGGAGGGGTGGGGGGCGTTTAAAACAACCTCCTGAATAAATTCCCGAATGGACAACAACAGTACTGGCAAGTCAGCATATCCGCACCCGGGCAAATAAAGTGCGCGTTTTAATCCCCGTTCCCTCCCCACCCTCCCTCCGGTTCCCCCGCAACGCGCACCCCGACAACCACCGTCACAAATCCTTCAGAAAGGGGATTACCATGGAAATGTATTCGGGCCGCAGATCGTTTTTAACGCACGTAACATAGTCACCCATCCGTTTTTCGTAGCCGCCCCTGTCCGAGACGCGTCATCTCTCTCTCCCTCTATCTCTTTCTCCTTCTCTGCCACTCAGTAAATCTGGCACCGGGTGGAAATGGTCGTCGTGGACCGGGAGGGCCTCGCAGGAGACACACCAATCAACCCTGCCAGCCGCCGTGGAGGCGGCCGAGGGTGGAGAGACGGGAGGGTCGGCCAATACCCAGAGCCCACATCCCCCGCCCCCCGCCATCTAATTCACACCGCCTTGTGCGACCTCAGGGGACAACATCTCCACCCCGCCATCGGAGCGGTCCCTCGTCGGGAGGGCCACGGGGGAAGGCCGACCCTGCCATGATAAAAGAAGGGAGCGGCCTCGGAGAGAAAGACCGCATAATGAGGATGTACCAATAAGTCCCATGTTTGCCGCGGCGCAGATGGAAGAGCGCGCGCTCTCTCTCTCGCACACAAGGCGTCCCCGCACGCATGATATATAGACATATATGGATAGGTGTGTGCGTGTGAAAGCGACGAGGGAAAAAAAGGAAGGGAGGTCACAGAATGCAAGCGTGAAAGCAGTCGAGGCGGCGGAAGGAAATATATATATGGATGTAACATAAAAGGTTTGACGGCAGGGAGGGAGGGGCTCCAAGGGGGGGGGGGACTATTCAGGAGGAGAGAACCTTTCCCACCGTTGCTCGACGTCCAACCCTCCTCCTCCCCCACACGCACGCACGCATATAATAATCACCACCAACCAACCCCCATCCGCTCCCCCCGCCCCCAAATCCACAAAGGATGGCGCGGGGGTCGCAGACAGACTCACCACCCATGGGTGGCAGGGGATCGGATGCGGGGGCCGCAACGGACATAAAGAGGTGGGATGGGAGGGTTGTCGCCCCCGGGGGGGGGAGCAGAACCCGCTCCACCCCGAACGAACCAGGCATGGGCCGAAGCACCAACCGCAAGCACCACTCACTTCTAACCCCCTCCCACACCCACCAAACAGGCACGACCTGGCCTCGGTAACCACCCTCCATCGTCCGTCGATTCCACTTTCCGAGCCCACCCTCGAGCACCGCCAGGGTGGCCAACCGATTAGGAGTTCATGGTATTCCTCGAAGAGAGCCGAAAATATGCCTGATGTGACGAGACTGAGCCTTGCGGCGCCATCACCCATGGGAGGATGTCTTGTATTGCCTCCCTATCATCCGCTGTTCCTCTACAACCTGTTATATATAGTGAACAGAACTGTTCTCACTAATATCGTTTACTGATTATCCTGGAGCGATTTAATTTTTCGGCCAGCCATATTTCATATTTTGGAAAACTTAATCGAATCAATAATCAATGAATCTCTAATCGATGTGGGGGAGGAATAATAACGTCCAGTCCATAGGCTGTGGTCGTAATTTTTCTATTACTTTTCTGAGTGGTTTTAGTCATTTTTAAACTGTATCGAATTGCTCTCTCTTTTATTACCCCGAGAAATTTTAGACCACATGACTTCACAATGATATTGAGGCACGCTCAATGATAAATGACAAAATCTTTTCTTTCATAACTTGTGTCATCTGAGAGAAGAAAAGTCATTTTAAAATGTTTACTCGAAATTCAAATCTTTGAATTAAAATCCGCTAATTTAAATCAAAGATAATGTAGTAATTTCAACGACTATAACTTGGCCTGTAATTTTTAAGAGTTGTGATTAGATCGAGACTTGTCCATCAATTCATCTATCGTAGTCTAAATAGTGTCTTTCAGGTCTGAGAAGTAAGAAATAAAGGTAAGTGATCTAAAAAAATACGCATGAGGGATAAAAATATTATTTAAGATGAAAACTTTCCCTTTTATTTATCTGTAAATCTTTATTAAGCACAAAAACGAGGTAAATTTTGCTATCCCTAAAATGAGTCACATATCCTTTACATGTAACTAGTGTTTTTCAACGAAGAGAAACTTGAAAATTTGGTTTCTGAATTTCATTTACTAATGCGCGGATCCAATGCTGGAGCATTTTTGTTTTTAAAACACATAAAGAAGATCTAAAAAATGTATGGACAAAGATATTACTTAAGATAAACTAAATTTTTACATTACTGGGTTAAAAATACAGCATGTGTCTTTCTTCAAAAAGGAAGTTTTTCTAGTGCTAGGACTAATTTAATTCAATTTCTTTCTCCGAGTTTCCTGGTATTATTTTTTCCTAGTTCTCAAAGTTATATAACAAAATAACATAGTGTTTATAGTATACACAGTAATTTATTAATGATATTAGACTCAATTTATAATTATTCGAATTTACTTAAATATTTAGCAAGAAGATTTTATTTATGAAACAAGTGCATTTATTTACAGCCAACATCCTCAAGTGTCAAAGCATCAAGGCTGGAATTTTAGATTCAATTTCTCGACAGACAGACATGCATTCTTTCTCATCCACATCTCTTCAGTATCTTCCGACTTAAAGAGCATAGATGAAATATAAGTTCCACCAGCATCAACAACATTACTTTCGCCAAATCTGTTATTTGCCGAAGAAACATCCCAATAACGATACAAATACGACTCATTGATATGATTATTTTTCAAGTGATCTAAATTTTACACAGAAATAACTTCAAAAACCGTTTCAAATGCACTTAATGGACACGGCCTTGTGCTCAATCGGAACGAATTTGGGCACACGAACACTTCCATTAAAGAGGTTGGATTCCTTCCAGACCATGTTAAAAAATTCGCCAGCAGTTGGCAACCGTGCCAACGGCAGGCGAATGCCCTCACCCCGAGGGAAAACATCGCCTCGAGTGGGCGGCCCCTTCAAATCGCAGACGGGGGAAGATGCGGCAGGCCGCACCACATTTATGCCCTCGCACTTTTAAGAAACAAAATCCGAGCATTACCGCAGCTACTTCTACATCTACATAAATACCCTGCGAGCCCCCAAAAAGGTGTGTGGCAGGGGGTGTAGCACCAACTACTTATTCCGCGCGACTCCAAGCGTCGTCCCCTTAACCTTCAGGGACATGTCCCATCCTCTCCCTTTTTTGCTCCCTTGCCAGTTTTTATGGTTCTCTCAATCTCAGGGATTTGCCAGGCTTCTTCAGTCATTGGGGAAAACGGAAATGCCGCGTGCACGGGAGAGTGGATCTATTCCGGACAATGACGAAACTAACCGAAGGATTATGAGGAGGCTGGGAGAATTCACACTCTGCGCCAGATATTAATGGTATCGATTGGCTATCAACAATAATTTCTTTATTTTTCACGCAGCCTTTTTACCTGCATCTAAATTACGTTCATCAAAGAAAATATAATTTATAAAAATATATCAGACTGGCGCACGTAATGAGACGCTCAGGCTTATTTTGAAATTGACCTGCAGCCACTATAGATTAATGTAATAAATTCCGTTGTATCAGTTAGGGAAAAACACCAAGTACTTTATGATTGCATATCCCATTTACTGCAGAAAATATTTTCCCCTCTTTGTGCTTTTCGAGAAAACAGAATTTACTCTCCTCAGGTGATAGGGGAAATAGGATGGACACCGCAAGGAGGCGAAAATAAAAGTCAAACAGCTTCTCTCCTTGTGGAATGTGGTTTTAACATAATTTAAATTAGGAAGTGAATACAATATGGTAAATCCATCGTCGCTAGTAAGAGAAAAAAACAAAAACCCTGCATAGAGCAAAGCATTTTGATTTCCTAGGCCTACCTCACTCATCTTATGGCGAAAGCTTTCCCTTTGAAAGTGAAGAGACGGACATCGGTGCATTTTTGCTTCCATTCAACAACTGCCGCTAAATTTCACCAGAGAGCAGATACCTGGAGGATATATAGCACATCTTCATCTAACCCTTCTATCTTACTCTTTTGATCGAATGGTAGTTAATTATAATTATGTCTCGGCGACAGATATTTTTTTAGGATTCTTCCAAGGTGTTACTAAATCCGGCTAATCTTTAAATTTTATTTTCCGATAGATTAATTTTATTTCCTCTTTCATTTTAATACTTTCTTTGTCGCTGAGCAAACCCAGTTTAGTGGGAAGATCTGTATACCACGAGCAACAAGATGAAACCCCATTTGAAATCCAATCTTTATTTCTCAGTTCCAAGGGGAGGAGACCCGGGTACACCTGGAGGCCAAGCGCATGCAGCATTCGAGGCACGAACGAACAAACGACGTACGCATAACACTTGGGAGAGCGTGAAGAGGGCGGTGGAGCTTCAGAGCTTGGCTTCGAGGTTAATTCGCCATGACTATCTTCGCTCTGAAAGGGGTAAAGGAGAGAGAACGCAGGAGAAAAAAGAACGCTTAAGAAAAAAATTGAGGCTCAAGTATTACGAGATATGGGAAGAGATAATCCATAATGGTAACCAACGAAACGGAAATCCTCTGAAAGCCTCCCTGGTTACCGGCGTGATGTTTTCATATCAACCTCCGGAAGTAAAGAGAGGGTGGGCACTACGGTATGGTGACCGACCGGCTGGTTCTCGCCTCTTAACATGTCGCTGCTGGATCAGCGAGAAAGGAAGAGAGGGAGGGAAGGAAAGAGCGGCTGCCCCGGCGCACAAAGGTGACTTCAACTCTCGGGGGGCGCGTGCGTCTCCGTCCGGCCGCCAGGCTGCCACTCCGAGGGCGAGCGAGGTGGCGGCCGAGGGAAGACGCCCGGCGGCACACGATGTCATCTCGACAGGTGCATGGCGGATTAATTTCCCTTCGTCTCCGATTTCAGGCATCATATATTCGTGCAATCTATGAGAGCGACAGGGATTTTGGTTTCAACTGTCAGGATAAGCGTGCAAGGTATTCTGGTTGCGAGACGGAATGAAGGAATATAGTCATCAGTCGACTCATGCTTGAAAAAGTTCCAGAATAGTGATTCCAATGGATCAGAAATGATACAACTCTTCGCCATGTGAATAAATTCTCGACTTTGAGCTATCCTAAAAGTCAAGTTTGACTAACAAAATTTATCGATAGTTAATTACACAAAATTATTTCAGATTCCCAATTTGAAAAATAGCTTGCAATTTTCCAAAAATTTATTAGGTCGCGGTACTACGCGTCTCTCTACAATATAGCATCCTTATGTGCAAAAGTCAGGATTCAAATATTAGGCTAAAATGGTTAACTATAAAAGTGAGTACTGGGAGTGGGAGTTCACTTCTTTTCCCAGCAAACAAACCTTATACACTTGTACTTGATTATTGAATTTCCTCATGATAATGCAAAAGTTTCGTTGTCTCGGGCGTGACTTCATGGAATCGACTAAAAATAATGAAAAGAGAAACTTTATAATTCCACATAGATTTAAAGACACCTGATGATGACGTGCCACGTCGAAACCTAGGTCGTCCGTCTAAAAAATCTATGTGGAATTATAAAGTTTCTCTTTTCATTATGCAAAAATTTAGTGAAAAGCGTAGTAACACGAACAAATAATGTTGTGGAAAGCCGTTTTTCACTATGGTAATCACGAGTTTCCTATAAACCGCTCTTAAATTTTATATTTTGTTTTTTTCTGGGTTTAAACCAATTATAAAGTAACGAACTTATTATGAGGAGAGTGAGAAGTTACTGAGAAACGTCTGATGAAACATTTCTAAAATAATCGCCTCCCTATTGCTTGATCAAGGTCTATTAATTTAAATTCAACATTCCTGAAGCAAAGACAAATTGCATTACAATGTGAAAGTAACTCACCAAACCCCCTCCTCTGAACGACACGAGAGATCACAAAGACATGCACAAGAACATATACATATATATATCGTCCCTCTTTGTGATAATTCATATTGTCAAAATAATTTCATCCATGTCCCCCACTAAGCTATCTCAGGACATCTCGGTGTGCTTTACGACTGACTGACTCAAATATCGAACGCTCAAAAGCCCCGAAGACCATTTTTTGTTCTATTGTGTCTCTCTTCCTCTATGGCTTTGTCTCTCCCCTTGACTATGCCCAATTTTCGACGCCGAGTGTCTTCTCGATGCCAGGGGGAGCGGAAATTAAGGTGTAGTCATTCACGGTCCACGGGCTGCTCCACGAAATGCTAGGTCCGGCCTCAAATTACGGCATGCCATGTGTATACAGCTTTTTTCCTCCTTCTGCTGGAGGCTCCGGGACGGCCATCCATCCGCGTCTTCCCCCCCCCCTCCCTTCCCGTCCCACCCTCCTGACGCTTCGTGACCTAGTCCCTTCCATCCAACTCCTCCTCCTATCCGTGCAGCCCCCGGCTGAGGACTCGCCTCCCCATGAGTCCCTATAGCATGAGAAGAAGGTTCTGAAGAGGGACGCCGTCAGAAACTGAGTTTACGAAATTTGGTCATATTCACCTTAGAAGACGTTAAAAAGTGTGGATAATTATAATTTTATATGAAAATTAATTCTCTCAAAGGTGGTATCCACTCTGCCATACGTATTGGACGTCAAATAAAAAAAAGACATGGGCGTAATTTAAGGATCGCGGAGGTAAGAAGAGTAGATCAAGTGAACTGGGAATTTAGCAATATCAAATGAATTAAGGTTTGAAAAAGCATATAATAATTATCATTACTCGTTAATATGGACCATATTGGACGGTTAAGGAATATATTTATCAATACATTATGTAAGTGTGATGGCATATATTAGAATGAAAATGCACACACACATTAATAAATATATATGTATATATATATATATATATATATAAACACACAAACACTAAGACAACAAACACCACACACATAGAAACATAAAAGAAGGAAACTTACATTGGATATTTACGTTTCGACGGCACGGCCGTCGTCCTTCTTTTATGTTTCTATGTGTGTGGTGTTTGTTGTCTTAGTGTTTGTGTGTTTGTGCGTCGCCGGAGAGCGTCATTTCCAAGAGTATACATATATATATATATATATATATACACACACACACGATATACCGTATATATCTCATATATCGATGATGTGGAAGGACTCACGAGAGCAATATAACATTTGGACGGCACAATAGAGTACAGAATAAAATAGATAACACGTAAAAGGACACTCACATTGTAGATTGATTGAGCTTTCGGCCAACTCCGAGGCCTTCTTCAGGTCAGACTCCGACCTGAAGAAGGCCTCCTCCGAGTCTGACCTGAAGAAGGCCTCGGAGTAGGCCGAAAGCGTGTTATCTATTTTATTTTGTGTTCTATTGTGTCGTCCAATTTATACAGACACACACACACACACACACACACACACACATATATATATATATATATATATATATATATATATATATATATATATATATATATATTTATATATATAAATGTAAACTCTGCCCGAAATTTTACATATTGCCAGAGCTCCACACCCCTGAGCCTCAGGATAAACGATCATCTCACCTCGTGTAATCCCTCTTCCCCGTCCGCGGGTCTTCCCATACCAAAACATGGCTCCCAACAAACCCCCCTCCCCTCAACCAGTGTTACATTGTTTCCGTTCTAGGTTCCTTTCCCCCATCCGATAACCCTATAAAATTAAAAACGATGGAAATGGCATGTATATGGCTGTGCAAAGCCTAACAACATCCGAGTCTCAATGTCGTTCACTAATTGCAGAGGGTGGAAGTGGATAGATGTGGATTTGTTTCATGCGGGATAGTAAGATATTTTGTTCTCCGTATACCTTTTTGTAATTCTTAGCCTAGGTTTCTAGGTTATGACTTGTTGAGTCCTGATGATGACTTTGTAAGTTGACACCAGGGTCGTAGATGTTGTAATATCTCTGGATGAACTAGTTGTTTCTGTGCCACTTGGGAATTATTTCCACATCCTCTCTCTCATTCCTATCCCATCTCCGATCCCCCCTGGCCACCCTTCTCCCTTTCCCCTTCAACAGCCCATTCTTTCACCCCTCCCCCAACACCCGTTCTCCCCTTCCCCCGTCCCCTTCTCTTTCTCTCCTACATACCTCTTACCAGTCAGTTCTAACTAATCTTCCGAGGAAGACGGAGCTCAATTCCGTCGAAATTATCAAGAAATAACGTGCGAGTGTTCCTTTTACGTGTTCTTATATTGTGTGTTGCTGTCTAAGTTTTTTATTTTTTAACACTTCCGTGTTACTTCGAAGAAATCATCAATATATATATATATATATATATATATATATATAATTTACTAAATAGTCATAGCAAACACAGAAACTAAAACATATAAAAGAGGGACTCACTAGTTCTCGAATTTTCGGTGGTGCAACCACCTTTCTCAAGAGGAATTAGGAACAGAACTCACGTTCGTGGCCTTTCCAAGAAAGTGACTGTATATATATATATATATATATATATATATATATATATATATATATATAGTTCTGTTCCTAATTCCTCTTGAGAAAGGTGGTGGGACCACCGAAAATTCGAGAACCAGTGAGTTTTTCCTCTTTTGTGTTTTGGTTTCTGTGTTTTTTATGACTTATCAGTGAATTTATATATATATATATATATATATATATATATACACACACACACACATTCAAACACGAAATCCCGCCATACGTCGAACAAATATTCATTCTCACGGAAATAGATATAAGGAAAGGGGATAGTAGAACATATAAAAGACGAACATAGGAGAGGTAGGGAAAGCGGAATTAAACAGAACACTAGTGTAAAAATATTTACTTAAGCGGGACTCGAACACCGGATCTTTCCACTAACCGGGCGGATGCTCTAACCACCTGAGTCATCGAGGAAATCTAATTCACACCAAGCATATATATATATATATATATATATATATATTATTAGGTAATCTACCGGTTAATGTAGGTTTTTGGATGGACACAACTATCAAATAAACATTTTGTAACTACAAACAAAACCCAATCCTGCAACCTCATCTACATCAGGTCCCTCTTCATCTCTCTGCACTTCTTTCCTCCCTTCATCCCGTCCAACATCCCTATCCTGTTCCTGCCCTTACCTCGCTTGCCCAACATTCTCCCCTCTATTACCTTCTCTAACATTCCACTACCGCTCAATACGCCTTTCATCCATTTTTCCTGCCTCCATACGATTTCTCTCAACAAACCCCTCTCCTCACCCACCTTCTCCAGTACTTCCTCATTTGTTTTCCTTTCGGTCCATTTCACCTTCTTCATTCTTCTCCACACACAAATTTCAAAAGCCTCCAATTTACGTCTATCCTCCTGCTTCAGTGACCACATTTCCGCGCCGTACATAGCTACGCTCCATATCAGAGTTTTTTCGAGTCTTGTCTTAACATCCCTACTCAGCGTCCCCCTCATCAACTACCTCCTCCTTGAGAAAGCCTCCTTGCCAAGCGCAATTCTTCTCCTTACGTCCCTACCACTTTGACCGTATTGGTCCAAAACACTTCCGAGATATGTAAACTGCTCTACCTGCTCAATTTTTTCCCGTCTATTTTAATATTTAGCTTAGCCTTTTTCTTTCTGGAAAATCGCATAACCTTTGTTTTATTAATGTTGATTCTCATCCCATATTTATCGCACTGAACCTCCAATTCACTCAGCAATGCTTGCAACCCCTTGACCAACTGAGCCACTAATGCTTGGTCATCAGCAAACCTAACCGATTTTACGAATTCCCCTCCGACTTTCTCCTACCTCCAGTTCTTCCCATGCCTCTTTAATCATTTCCTCCACATATACGTTGAACAGCACCGGTGACAATGGGAAACCCTGTCTTACACCTCTTCCTAACACTGCCCATCCGGACTCTCCGTTCCCCACTCGCACCTGAGCAGACTGAGACATGTACAGGTTGCGGATCAGTCTCCTGTCCCTCCAATCTATTCCTCGTTTCTGCAATACACGCATTAATTTTTCCCAATTCACTCTTCAAAAGCTTTTTCGAAATCTACGAAACAGGCAAAAACGTCCTGATTGTATTTTATATTCCTCTCGACTAGTGATCTCATTACTGCAATGGCATCACGCGTACCTCTTCCTTTCCTAAACCCAAACTGATCATCCCCTAAGTAATCATTTGCCTTACTCTCTATCCTTTTGTTGATGATCCTGAGAATAACTTTTGCTGCATGGGATATCAAACTCATTGTTCTGTAATCCTCACATGATGTAGCCTTTGCCTTTTTTGGAATAGGAACTAACACCGATCTCACAATATCTTCCAGCCAGATTCCTTCCTCATAGATACTACGAATCAATCCATATACGGCCTTTTTCCCACCTTTCCCTAACCATTTCAACATTTCTACAGAAACATTGTCCACCCCCACAACCTTATTTGCTTTCATCTCCTTTAATGCCCTTTCTATTTCATCGTCGAGTATGCCTGGACCTAAGCTATCTTCTTCTACGTCATGTTCTTTTTCCATGCCTAACCTTGTTGGCCTAAGTTCTTTACCATTCAGTGTTTCTATGTATTCCTTCCATCTCTTTTGGATTTTTCCTGGTTCAACTATTATCTTACCCCACTTATCTTTAACATTTAGCACAGATCTTGCCTTCTTACTTCCCGATAATAATTTAACCTTGCTGTATAGCGCACCAATTTCACCCTTCTTCTCTAAACTTTCCATATCCTCGCATTGCGTTTTCCACCATTCTTCTTTTGCTTTATTTGTGGCCCTTCTCAATTATATTTAGCTAAATATACATCGTACAAAGTTCATGAAAGCAATCATTCGGTGATATAAGTGATTACTTTGGGCCGGGACACGTTACAGGAACTCCAAAAAAATAACACAAAATTTCGAGCTTCTAATCATTCTTACAGTTGGCTAAAGCGCAGTAGCAATACATTCAAGACCCCAACAGTGTCAAAGCGAATGAGCAATTGAAGAAAAAATCTAAAATTGTGGCATAACACTGGAATGGGACAAGACCCTCTCAAGGTTAAGTTCCATTTGGGGGCATAGAGGAATAGAAAAATGTCTTTAACGACCTCCGCAAGAGCATTCCTTCCGGATCATTCCACTTGAAAGCAGTATCACATGACATCACGTCTCTCTGAGCTTTCTCGGAAAATAATGGTGCAATCTTTTCTCGAAAGCACATTTATCAGAGGAATTATCCCAACGTCTCAATCATGACCCATAATGTGCCTTCTCCCCCTTACTTTTTCGAAGTCTTTTAAGTCTCTCTCCCGATCCATAACCAATCGAATTCCATCATCTCTTCCTCTATACTCTACTACTCCCCTCCCTCCCTGCCAGCCCTTCCCGCCTACTCCAGCCCCTCGTCCGGTACGCCCTCGGCCCACCCAAATAATATTTCCGACGCCTGCCGCCGCCGACGCGACCGACGGGGCGATACCCAGACCTTCGGATTTGTATCTCTATTTCGACGCGAACGCCATGCACGAAAACTTAACCCTTTCTCACTCCGAAATATCCCACACCAGGGAGGCCCGGAATGGCAGCAACTTGGATAGAGCGACGGACAGACAGACAGGGGGAAATACGGCGAGGAGAGAATATTGTGTTCAGCCGGGGGGTGTGTGGGTGGTTGGGGATTATGAGATGTGTTGGCAGATAACGAGGGTGGGATCGGTTTGGCGGGAAGAGGCGTGCCTAAACGGCCGGCCCGAGTGAGAAGGGGGAGATGGATAAAGTCGAAAGAGGGTAGCGAGCGCTATTTAGGAGTTCCCAAATGATGACGAAGAGAAAACATGACACGTAAAACGAGGTTTAGGCAAAGTTATAATGGCCGACATGCTATCAGGGATGAAATCTACTTGGAACGATGGCAAAGAGACGAAAGAACACGAAAAACACTTAAAGAGAAGAATTGAATTTCAAAACTTTGTTTTATTCTTCTCATAATATGTAACTTTTTCGTTACTATCCAATTATTTCTTTGTTATTTGTCAGCATAAAGTTCTAAAAAATATTGCCGTCTTATCCGACGTAAATGGATAGGGTGATCCGGAAGGAAATTATTTGTAATTAGATCCGAACAATTTATTCCGGATTCAATTTAAACTCTCGGTATCAGAAACAGTGATCACAAAAAACGAAAGCTCTCAAGAGAAATGGTATTTTCCTTTTGAACTTTCAAATCTAATCATCTCACTTCCCCCAAAACAGAAACGACACGTGAAAGGCATTCTGTGCCTGATGACGGAATGGTGATTGCGATCGGATCACTATGTTGAAATCTTAAGTTCTTAAATTGAATAATATTCTATCATCTCTGAAGCAACTAAATTTACCATATAAACTAAACAGACTCAAAACATATTTGATGGACCTGGTTTTAGTGTTACATATGTTTTAGAGTAAATTAATATATTAAATATAGTAGGATCTGGTGCTTTCCCGGCGTAGTTGCTTAATGAAGGATTCTCGGGTCTTCCACCGAGTCAGGGGTTCCATGTTGACCGACGTTTCGATGCCCGACTCGTTCATTATTTTCTGAAGACGATGCACGAATTGGGCATCGAAACGTCGGCCAATATGGAACCCCTGACCCGGTTGAAGACCCGAGAATCCTTCATGAAAAAAATAATAAAATAATGAATATACCCAGTTTAAAACCTCAACTTGTGTACCTAAGGAATACCATAGCTATAATTTGTAAGAAAAATGGCATTTTAAAATGATCACGAGAAAATGGATTGTGTGAAAACTACCATCGAGTACTGTTAACTTCTGGTATTTTCAAGTTTCGAACAGAATTATTTTGATCATCACTTTATAAACACTTCTTGTGACAACCACAATAACAAAATTCATCCTCGACGATCTTTAGGGAAAATTAAAACCCAGAGAAGGAAAGCTGTAAATGAGCAAGTGAAAGCATGAGAAGCGAATGTATATGGACACAAAATCAGCAATGAGCATTCTGCATGTCCGGGTTTTCACCGCGTTGTTGTTTGAAGCCGACAACAGTTTCGCCGAAGTTTCATCCGGCGTCTTCAGGTCGAAGACATCTTCGACCTGAAGACGCCGGATGAAACTTCGGCGAAACTATTGTCGGCTTCAAACAACAACGCGGTGAAAACCCGGACATGCAGAATTCTTCAAGCCACCGCCGCGAAAATCTACGTAGCCATATATCAGCAATGAGCGCTTGACGCATGTAATTATGTCAATCGTTAATCGTCATCCAGCTACTACGAGTCTATTTTTACGTCTGCCGCAATGGGTAACCGGATGTGTTTGAATGTTATTACCTGGATACGCGCCCAATTGGTCGCACCAGAGCCGTGAACTTCACTTGGAAAAATGTAAGTGAAATCACACGTGACCTACCGAGTGTTCAGTCTCCGAAATTTTACCTTCATATTGTAAAGAAGTCCGAGGAGTTAAGAGGAAGAGAGTTAGAAGTTAAAAACTTCAAAAAATGTATTAATTCGATGTATCGCAGGAAGAAGCACGAGCTCAACCTAAGGAATGAGCCATTTATTTCATTATCAATGCGAAATTGGACTCATGTGCAAATTGGAAGATTCCAAATGGTAGTTAATTATGGGAACAAATATTTTATTTTTATCACGATGAGAAAGCACCATTGAGGAAAATAATCAAAATGTATCAAATCCTACCATGAATATTATTTTAATTGCCCTATGGTTGCTTTCATTTCTAAAGAACGTACCACGAAACAAAAAAATCGCTGCCATAAAAACTATGTTGACAAGTGAGTGCTCCCAGGAGAGGACGCGTGAGAAGGACATGGGAGCTCCTCCGCACGGAGACGCAAGACGTCAACGAGAAGAAATTGGTTATATACTCCTGCATAGGTAGACAGGTGTACACACTGGTAAATTAATTTCGTTTCAGGCTATTCGAAAAATTTTATAATTATATATAGAAATATATATTTATAAAAAAACAAACACACGTGTGTTTGTGCGTCGCCGGAGAGCGTCAACTTCAAATATGTGTGTGTGTGTATATATATATATATATATATATATATATATATATATATATATATATATATATATATATATATATATATATATATATATATATATACATACATACATGCAAACACGAAATCCCGCCATACGGCGAACAAATATTCATCCACATAAAAATAGATATAAGGAAAGGAGAAAGGAACACACATAAAGGACGAACACAGGAGAGGTGAGGAAGGCGGAATCAAGCAGAACACTAGTGTAAAAATAATTTTGTCACGGTCGAGGAAAATATTAGTTTATACATACATATATATATATATTTATATAAATATATATATATATCTTTAACTCCATAGCCTTGGTAATTATTGCTGGGAAATGAAATGAATTTTGTTTTAGGGTATTCAAAATCATAAAAATATTTTCACGGGACCGATTGGTGACGGATCTCCTTTTTCAAGATCCCAATTTTAGCATGATAATTTCAATATATAAAGATCATATATTGGTATTTTATGTTCAATCATCAATTTTGAATACTTTGTGACAGAAATAATTTAGGAAAAAAATAGAATGGATGGATGATTGTATTCAAATACGTATTCCTTCAACTGGCACACGGGCACGAAATTGAGCATTAAAAAATATAATACGTGTATATTCCCTTTTCCATTCGAACGCACCTCTCGAGGGTTCCTCTTGCATTTGGTAACACGTTCCCTCGAAGCTTAGCCGAGGATTAAGGACGTGGAAGTAGGGCTGGGGAGGTAAAAGGAAGGGACGGGGAGGGTCGGCCACGGAAGGAGCTGCTGATGGCAAACTGTGCGGCGGTTTAAGAGAAGGAGGTATGGGTGCGAGAGTGGGGAGGGGGTGCGTCCAAGGATGCGGAGTGGGGCTGCCGAGAGAGGCTCGAGGAAGGAGGGCGGAGCAGTCGTAAGGGTGAAAGTAAGGGCTTGGGAATATACGCATTGCACCCACTTCCAAGCCGACTCGTCCTTCATCATTATTATTATTTGATATTATTGTTTCTCCACTGCTGAAGAAGGCCTTTCGTTTAATCTGCGGGAGGGGGGGAGGAGTGTGGAGCCGTGGGAGGCCGCGGAGTTAATTACGCGAAAAAATATGAAGGGGGCGAGCGGTCTCCATCGTGATTGCGTAACGCCTCTCGCTCATTCCGGTTTGTTAACACGGAGTGGTGAGCGCTTTAATTAGCATATGAATGCCCCCTTAACGAGGGTGGGGAGGGGGGCGATAGGGGGGGTAGGGGTCAGTGACGAGGACGTGGGAGAGGAATCAATGGCCGCGATTTCACCCCTCCTCACGACCCCCTCCCTCTCATCCCCCGGCCACCCACCTTGGGTTATGTCTATCACCTGCTGCGGCTGGCGCTCTCTGCATGGCGGGGACGATCGCGAGAAATCCGACGAACCTATATTTTATGTCTTAATTGAAATTCTACGCTAAACGGAGGGGATTGAATGAGCTATGCGGAGCTGAGGGAGAAATAGATGGCGATGGCCGATTATCTCCATGATCTTTCTCATCAATAATGTATGCATATCTAACTTTTTACCGTCACAAATGTTGACCAATAATTATCAAGAGTGCTAATGCATAAGTGATTTAGAAACTATAGAACCTAGAAATGGTCTGACATATTTTGCTTAAAGGATCATCTCGAGTGAGATGAAGTAAGTTGATAAGATGAAGTATCAGCAGTAACCTTACCGTAAAACGGAGGAAGTATAATAATATTTTTGGCTAGTGGATTGTGCAAATTTATATAAAAGTATTGAATAGAAAGGCATTTTATTCCGATGCAGTTTTGAGCAATTTCTTCAGCTAACCTGAATTCACACGATGTCGATTAATTTAACGCCCCCCCCCCCGCCAATTGGAATAATATTAACCTGAAATTCAATGCAAAATTGTGCTAACCATAATGCAGCAATGTGCACAGAAATTCGAGATTTAATGTTTGCATAAGCACATCGCCATTTTCTTTCTGCGTGTATTTCTTGCGCAGTATCTGTAAATTCGTATCGTAAATCGGTCTTTTTTAAAATGGGTAACGGGCTCTCATCATTAGACACTTCGAACAGTGTAACAAGAACATTTTTTCACAGCAGTATTAGCATTCAACCATGCCACACTCTTCTGCCATGTGGCCGTACCTATAGGAAAAAAAATTGCCCCATCAACTACACTGAATTGAAACGAGGGTGGGCTGTTAACATGCATTACCATGCTTGTGAGTCATATCTAGATGAAATTAACCTCTTTCCTGTCAGGGACTCCAGCGGGACGGTGTACGGGGGGGAGGGGAACACGAACCAACAAAGCGAGAGCTCACTAATGTCCCTCCCTCCATTCCCATATCCTCGTCTTATCACGAGTCGGAGAAGAATGACGAAACATTTCTTATTGCCCTAACTCTCTCTCTCTCTCTCTCTCATCGCGATGAAATCTTTTCATTCGACGGGGACAAATCAATCCATCAGCACTGTTATTTCAGTGACAATGGTTACATCGTTTTAACTGTTGTCCCGGAGAAAAGGAATAGTTCCAGATAGCCCATAAGACTCTTGCCCTTCATCCTTTCCATACTGATATTCACCTTGCTGATTAATTGTTCCTTATCACCAAAACTTTCACACAAGATAAATATCGTTCCCTTCGACCGCTTGTTTTTCATGTCAGTGACTAATGTGCAATGCCTTGACAGTGACCCAAAAATTACTGCCATATTTTTCGTGGAGCCCCCGCGGACACACCTCTCCCGAGAGGGAAATGGATGTCCGTGGGACGCTTCTCTCAATCACTCGCCGCTCGCATGCAAGTCTGCTCAACTCCCTCCCCGTGGTGGCGAGCTGCTCCGGAGATACAACGGGTTTCAAAGTAAGCAACTGCACCAACTCTGCAATTTGATGCACACGAGTCATAACTAGGGAGGAAGGAGATGTCGGATAGTATGTTGATCATGGGGAAACTGCCGATGGTTTTTATGATGATAACAAAAGAATTGCTAATAGAAATAGAATTTTTCGAGCTTAACAATGGAGAATGAAGAAAAATAAATGGCATTGTAGAAAAAATTAAACTGCTTATTGCTCGCATTGTAAGACGTTGACATACGGAAATCCAAATTCAAATGAAGTTAGAGAGACCTTCAAATAGTGAAATTTGGAAAAAAATAGGATGTCAAGAACAGAAAATCAATGAAATAAGGACAGTTTAGGATAGAAAATTCAGTGAAATCAAAAATGGCTTGTCGAGAGAGAGAGAGTAAAAATATGACGATAATAATTAGCTAATAAGCCCCTCTTCAAAAATCTAGAAAAGAAAGGCCAAGGCGAATGATGCATGATTTCACGGCCATCGAGTTATTCACAATCAAAATACAATACCACAAGTCCATCGCGGGGATATTTTTAAATGAATTATTGAGAACACATAGCCGCACTTAAATATCAAATGTTTAAAATTCGTACAACTCTTCTTTTCAAGATTTAACGTACAGCCAGTCGTAAAGTCTCGATTCATCATTAACAGTAGATGCAGGTGAAAGAGGATAGTTTTGACGTCCAGCGAAGAAAGAGCTCAATAAATCAAATTTCTTTCCATGATGAAATGAGTGCAGAAGAGTTAAATAATGGGTTCTTTCGTCAGTGACTGAGGTACCCAAACCTATTTTCAACAGCACATCTACTGAAATTGCAGGTCAGTGACTTGAAGGGCTGACTGTCCGGGATTTGTGCTCCAACAGGCCAGTGTTCTAGCGGATCGAATCATAGAATCGCCTCTCTCATTGGTTCACGAAGGTCCCTCGGACCCTAGCTTAACAATTGACAAACTTCAATTCTATGCCAATTGACGCAGAGACAAGAGCCGCAAGATACTATGCGTCGTTTTCAGACGTCAATTCCCAAGTCCACGAAAGTTAAAAAAAATCGAAAATTACATACATTTTCGGAAGGAACTAAAATATTAGAAGCATTTCGATAGTCACCCTGAATTACCTATTGAGCGGTCATTTGAGTTCCTCTATATTTCGCACCGTAATCGATGACACAAGCAACAAACACCCTAGAGGCCTTCATCATACACAATCTCGTAAGCGCACGCCGAAAAACTAACGAACAGTGAAAGTTGATCTCATTTTATCATGAAGAGGATTAGACGGCAAACATTTTTTCACGTCGTGTCTGTAATTTAATCGTCCTTCGTAATATTCATATTTTCAACTCTTTGGCGATTTGGCAAAAAACCCGGATGGAACACACCACCATTTACCTTCAGCTTAACGCACTGAGGAGATGGGAATCGATTAGTTTTTAGTACCGAGAGAAACAATTTGGAAAGTTCATTTGAGATGCAACTCGCTCGTGACGTTCGTACTCCTAACAACCATAAACATGCGCCGAGAGAGGGAGAGGGTGGGATCACGGGAGGAGGGGAATGGGAGAGGGGGGAAGAGGCGAGGAAGAGGGAGAGGTGGGCGGCCGGGGGAGGAGGGGGGGATAGAGCGCCGCCGTGCTCTTGTCCGGCCGTGAATAGAGAGAGAGTGAGATGGCGGGAGATGCGAGCGGAGAGGAGGGCTGGGAGGAGTGAGTGGATGGCGGCCGATGGATGATTCTTCCATCCTCGCTCATTCTCCTCGGCTAACCCGAAGGCGGTGGAAGAAGAAGGCTCCGACCAATCAGAGACCAGAAATAATAATAGGTGGGCAAGCGCACGCACACTCTCACCACCCGCTCGAACACACACACACATGCGGCCACGAAATGTACGATGAGGGCGGGAGAGGGGGCAGGAAGAGCGGCATGGGGGTGCGAGGGGACGGACGGAGGGGTGGGGTTCGGTTTCGTTGCAGCATTGGACGGACGGATGGGAGGGGGCGGGGGAGACGGAGCGATTTTGGGGTGGCGGAGGAAGGAGGGCGGGATGGGGAGTGGGGGGGTTGGGAGAGGCGGCATTCATTTGGGAGACCCATTGGCATGGCACCTCAGGGCGGAGGGCACACACAGCGCCCCCAACCCCCCCCCATCCCCCCTCCCTCCATCTCTGACCCTCCAGCCCGTAAGGAATATGAGAACTCGTCCGAGATGGGATGTTTCAGTCGGTACTCACCAAAGAATATAACTTAGAAGTCTAAGAAATTTAAGACCAGAGAAATAATTTCTCTCTCTAGACACGTCAAATCATCTGAAGATGGGCCCTCGTGCTTGTGAAACAGATAATTTGTTCGCACAAAGCACTCTTTGAACTTATCCTCAGCATGATTGCTTCGGTTTCTTCGCGGGCTTTATTTCGCTCAAGTTAAAAAAATGCGCAAATATAAACATGGATTATTCTTGGCTATGTATTTGAGATACTATATGGATGACGTCAACAGAAAAAATGGTAGACGTCGAAATGTAGCACTGACATATCATGAAGCATTGAGATGATGTATTGCAGGACTTAAACACGACCAATAACCAAAGGCAACGGGAGAGATTATGTAACCAGAGAGACATAAGGAAGAAGTTCTTCTGGAGATCAGTACCTTTCTCAGGAATAACTGAAATTAGCACTTACAGATTTAAACTAAATAAAGGTGACTGCATACATCTATAGTAACCACGTATAATAAAGATGGAGGAGAGCTTAAGAAAACAATCCCGGGATTGAAGGTTGTTGATGAAATGATATCAAGTCACTTAATGATTCGAACTTCTCGATGCAACAAATAATCTGTTTTATTTCAAGTGCAGGACGGCGTGGTGGCGGACATCGGTGATGGTCAATGTGGCGGATGGAGACGCCTTCACTTCTCTCGTGTGCATGCGTGTGCTCGAAGGAGGGTGGGAGTGAGGGTGGAGCCAGGAAAGCGGGTGGTGGTGCGAGGGAGGAAGGGACCGAGAGGAGAGGAGGGGGGCGGGGATGCCTCTTCCTCGCAAGACGATGATTATGATGAGGGTGATGGCTCTGGGGAGAGCGGGTGGCGGGGCCGAGTGGGGGCAGGGGAGAAGAATCCCGGAGGGCCGAGGCAATAGACTGGAGGGAATGTTTTGAGAACACAACAACAGCAACAAGCGCCGAGAACTAATTGAAATATTTTGGTGCCTTTCGTGAACGTTATTATGCCTCGGCCCTGCCTCCTCCGGTTTCCCCAAAGAGGCCCCGAGAGACTTCGTTGCGCGCTTCGACGTTGAAGGTCACGGACGAAGGGCGGCGTGCGTAGGGTGAAGGGAAGGAGACGATGGAAGGAGGACGGAGGAGCCCTTTACCACATCGTATACCTGCCAGGCGTCCTAAAGTTATGAGCCTTTGTTTTTCCACCGTAATGTCGTCTCTCTCTCATCCCAAGTCTTGGTCTCGGGAGGCCATTAAGAGGCCTTTTGGAACCCACGACATGCATCGTGACCTGATATCGGGATTAAAAGAACTGTTGCCCACTTGGTTTATCGTCGATGGCCGTGCCTCCTCGAAGCCGGGCCCGCGGAGGCGCCCGGGGGTGGCCGGCCGCGCGAGGGTAGTGCGTGGTGGGTCGACGACGGCGAGGGACCATGCGAGGCTGCCGGAATAGGAAAGTGCAATCTGTCGTCTCATTGAGCATGCACCGTGGATGTACGAGCGAGGGGGTGCGTGGCGTCTTCGTCTCAAAGTGGAGCACGAAGAGACTCGTCATGGTGGAGGACTTCGGCACCCCGATGGACTGATGACCCTCGACCTCACCCACAGAGCACTCTGGGGCCGCGCAATGCGGGCGCGACGACCTCGGACCCAGTCGCAACAAAGTGTGTGCAGCACGCAGAACCCTTTCATACACATCAGCTTACTTTTTTTAAAGAAATTATACATTATTGAAGGGCAAAGAACGAAAACTACATTCGATTATTTACGAAACATAAACTGAATATGTCATATATGGTCACACCAATATGCCTTCCAGAGATGAATAGGGAAAATAATGGAATTTACCAAGTGATTATGTAATTTTTCTTTTTAATAGTTAATGTTCCCACCGTTTCTTAACGCATCGTGCAAAATGAATGCTAATACTAATGAGGATCCCCAGGGACTAGTAGGCCCTGGGGATTGAGAGAGTTGTTGAGACGACACAGACGGTTGAGAAGAATTATCACCTCCGAATGTTCAACCCGTGATTTGAACGTGGGTTCGATCAACTCATCTCATCGCGTTAATCCGATTCCCATACATATGAACTCAGGCGTGACCATCCCAGAGACACGTTTTTCTCTCCAACAAACGATGAGGAACATCTCTGATGCCTTTCCGCTTGTGCGAAAAGCCATGCGATAACTCTCCTCCCATTGAGTTCCTCCCGCGTGATACGGATTCGGAGTCCTTCCCGATTGCTTCCCCACGCTTATTTAGCCTAAGCATCAATTTTCCAGGGAGAGGCGAACCTTAGATCTGTACCCTAAGCAGGATAACCGAGTCATCACTATCTTCCTTGAGTCGCTCTCCGGAACCGTTAGGAGGGAGAGGTCGAAGCTGTTTCTGGGCGATCGGGTCGGAACGGAATCGGATGTTCCGATCGACGAACCTTTTCGCCTTCCTCCTCCACCACTTTAAAAAACAAGCTCGCTCGTTTCATTCTGATCTCTCCTCCCAATTTCGGAGCCAAAAGAATGCAGACATCCTACTTCTCACTGCTGTATCTCATCCTCCTCTCCCACACGCATGGGTACACACACACACGTACAAACAGCCACATGAAAGGCATACCACACGGTTGTTATAAAGGTGAAAAGGGGGGTAGGGGAGGAAGTGGAGAGGGGAGGGAGGGGTTGTATGGCAGAAGGGAGAGGAGGCAGGGGAAGTATGCTCGTCGTATTTAATTAATTTTCACGTTCCAATCTTCAGAAACGCTTTGGTGTCGGAGCGTGAGGGACCGCCCGTCGAGGGGGCCAAAAGGGAAAGGAATAGGAGAGGGTGGGGTTGGGGGGTGGTGGAGGTGGGGCGGGGCAGAGGTGGGGATAGGGGGGGAGGGGAAAGAAGGGGCGTTTGGGGACGGTTTGGTGGGCGGTAAGTTGGAGGATCGGAGGGAAGGAGAGAAATGGTCTTCGGGGTATGACCGACAGGTACGAGAGCTGTCGCTCGCTCTGTTTGGACACCTGCTGGGAGGGAAAAAGACCAGACCCGGAGAGGAGGGGTGGGGGCTGCGGGGGTGGGGGCTGCGGGGAGGGGTCGGATGGCTCGGCGACAGAGAACCGTGCGGGGAGGAATGCAATAATATAATAAATAATCGGGCCATTAAAAAATTGGCTTTCATTAAATGTGCTGTTGGTTGGGTGTATTTCAATGGCTCGGGAACTCTTCTAAATATCCTCCTCTTGTCAGACTCCACTTAAAATAATTTTCCTCTATATGATATCCAGATGAAAAAAGTATCATTTGCACATCGAGGAGGTACAACGTTTGGTGGCATATTTATCTGAAAACCTTGATAATTGATGAACGAAGATTGATGAACTGAATGATTGATAGATGAACTAAGATGATTGGAGACCGGATCTGGGATAGAGAGAATGGGAGATAGGACGCCAAACTACCTAAATTGAAAAAATCAACGCGGTCGCGTTACCTTCAACCGATTACCGTTGATGCCATAGTTAAGAAATTCTGGGACTGCCTTCTATTCTCAACAAATTGCGACTGAATTAAAATTATATTCAACCACTCAAACTAATCTATTCCAGTTATTTCCCATTCATTATACATTTGCGCAGGTGCTCTCCACCCATGTTCTACACTTTTTTGTCGTATTCATTCATACACGGGGGTGAGACAATAATTTCAAAATATTTCCCTTGTCAAAGTGGTAGGAGGAACGATGGATTGGAGGGTTAAGGATGATGCACCGAGGCTATATGTACATTGATCAAGAAGGGGTCGACATTGAAATCGAAAAGTAATTCTTGGTGCCATTACAGGTGTGATGTGGTGGAAACGTTTCATGTTAACACAAACAAAAGCACTTTCAGTGTTCCATTTACTTTAGTTTGAATTACGACTATTTTCGACGTGCGACATTACAGGGTTCGTCCGGAAAATAAGTGTCTTGACAAATAAGTCTTTTTTGACAAAAGGGGAGTCGTCCACTACGAATTTGTACCTGAAAGACAAACTGAATGTGCTGCATTTTACGTCCAAGTGCTCGACAGGCTTCGAAAACGAGTCGCCCGCGTCCGGCCAGCGATCAAAAACATCTGGCGGCTGCATCACGTCAATGCGCCGTCTCACACCGCGCTTGTCGTGTCGGACTTCTTGGCCAAGCACGGCGTGGCAACGCTGCCGCACCCGCCCTACAGCCCGGACTTGGCACCACCGGACTTCTTTCTGTTCCCGAAGATAAAGAGTAGTTTGAAAGGAACGCGATACGGGACTTTGGACGCCGTCAAAGACGACGTCCAAACGTGACGAGACAAGACGACGTGACGACGTGTCTTCGAGAGGTTCCCGACGATGCCTTCGCGGGAGCGTTCCAGGAATGGGAACGGCGCTGGAACAAGTGTATCGACTCACAAGGGTCCTATTTTGAGGAATATTAGCTTAAGATATGTAAAAGTGTAATAATTTTTTTTCCTGAGCTCAGTACACTTATTTTCCGGACGAACCCTGTATATTTAATTCTTGAGGGATGATGCTGAATTCTCTCTCAACTCTTCTTGAATAAAACATAAATAAATTGAAGATTACACATGTTGTTGTTAATGATAATTTTGCTCAACTTGGGAATCAATGGTTTTCCTGGCAACAAGAGCTACTCATGTAATTCTACCAAACTCCTCAGTTAACTCTACCATGCTCTAAACACAGTGTGTCATTTCCTTAAAATAAGGCATTGAAGTGCATGAATTATTCATGAAAGCTAAATATTTTGACATTTTGCATGGCAGTGGACTGATTCTCACTAAAAACATACTTCTTGCGATTGCAACTCCAACTCATCCAGATACTTGGTAATGTGTGAGCGTGCACGTCGTGCTGGATGAACTATCCACTACACTCCATGCTTTGGTTCACCTAATATGGGTTCAGCACTAATGATAGAGCATTTATTTAGCATGTTGCTAGTACCTGATTGATCTATGTATTCTATTCCAACCTGCTGATTTCGATTAAAAAACTAAAGAGTTATTTTAAGCGAAGTTTAAGAAGGAAGAGAGAAAGTCGATGTTAAATTTTAGAGGATTAAAAATATCGATACTCATTTACTGCCTTGATCTATTACTAAATAGTCTTTTCACTCTAGTTAGATCATATTTTTTCTAAAACTTAAAGGCTTGCAAATAAAATAAAATAAGTATATTGATGCAATTATTCATTTTAATGTCTTCCACAGCAGTAAAGTCAATTTCCACACCAGAACTAAGAGAGAGAACTAAGATACGAGACTTGTAGACTCAAATTCTTAACATTTATAAATATATTTTTCTCATGACACTTACCAAATTACTTCATCCCTTTCGCAAAAATAAGGAAAAAGAGGATTATTTCAATTTTCAAATTGCGGGATTAACTTTCTCAATTAGTTGAAATGACGTCTCTTCAACCGCAAATGCTTGTCTATTAAGCTTTGCAAGAAAATATGAATTAAAGGAACAGCGAGTAATCATTTAGTTCAAAAGCAATAAATATATGTTAATACGACATTAAATTATATAAAATAGACTGGATATTCCAGCTTATTCGACCATGATTTTAATTTGGATCGCGTAACACCGCAACGTTTCGTAAGAGCAGGAAAATATTATGAATACGTACGGCCCTTTTTGCGAGTACCAATTTGTATTTAGATGGGGAACAAGATGTGCTATTTTCGCTCTCATTGTCTGGCTCATCTTAGAGAAATGAACGGAGAAAATCGAACCGTCTTTTAATTGTATCCGTGAATGTGAATAAAATTCTTGACAACATGAATGTCAGTATAATACAAAATTCCAAAGAAATTGGAATCAAGGTACACGCTAGAAAACGCATTCATTCAGTGTACAGAGATCAAGATGTAGTGATTACATATAGATAAATCAGAAGGGAAAATACCCTGAAAAGGAAACTATTCATTTTAGAGAAAAGATTGAACGAGTTCAAGTCAAAATTAAACAAGAACAAATTCAGTGTAATCGTCTCCAGTCGATGGAAAGAAGATTATTCTTAAATAAGCCTAGGCAAGGATACACTGAAAGAAGTGAGTAAAGATTTCTACTTAAGAGAGGATCATTAGTGATGGAAGAACCAAACAGGATGGAGTACGTAGAATGGAGATAAAGTAGAAGAACAGCTGCCGACGGCTAAAATTACTAAAATAAACACACGGGTAGCAGTTCACCAAAAAAAAACAAAGTTTACTTTTCTAAGGTTGCGAGACGTGGACGATAGGTGTAGCGGAGGAAAGAAGATTAGAACTAATGGAAGTCCGCCACTAAAAAGGAGCAATTAAAGTACAAAGAATGACTGAGCAAAAAATTAAAAATACCTCGACAAGAAGGTGGAGAAGATAGCTCCTGGAGGGTATTTTTCAACAAGAAAGGGGGAGTTAATTAAATACATTCTGGAGCATGATAGTTTACTGAGGAGGCTTTGAGGAGAAGAGTTACAGACGAAGACCACTTATGAATAACGAGAAGCAGGTAATAGAAGGCGCAAGCACAAGGAAATATGATAGAATGAAGAGAGTGGTAAAGGGATAGCTTGGAAAACTAAACTGCAGTTAATGATTTAATGTAAAAGGCAACGCAATATATATATATATATATTATATATTATATAACATATATATTATATATATGCATACATGCGCACACATTCAAATATGAAAACCCGCGAAATATATGTGTGTATGAGTGTGTATAAATATATATATATATATTGATTTTTTAGAATCTTTTGACAAGTAGCATGTTAGAAAAACCGACGAACGTTATCTGAATAGACAATACGCATTATATGCAGTAGAAACATAGCTGTTAACCATGAAGATACTTCACAATTGTGTATCGAATATTTGGATTATGCATTGAGTGGATTTAGATTCGAATAAATTATGCACAGTGTAATTTTTACTGAAGAAAATGTCTGAAGGAGAAGAAGAATATGTACCATTTGGAAAATGTATACCTCAAATCATTGCTCTGAAGTAAGGAAAGTGGGACTCCGGTTTGAATTGTTACTCCAATTATATAATTTTCTCATTATTTACATTACATTTCTCATTTTACCTTAATTTCATCATTATACGAGGCGTATTCTTAAAGTAAGTACCGTTTTCTTATATTTAAATATTGGCGCTTCAGAACACAGTTTTGCTCCTGTAACGCTATTTACTGATTCATTGAGAAGCTATAGCAGCATTTTTTTGTTTCAGAAGTCGTTTGCTTGTCCGTGCATGCAAACAACAATGTCCGTGACAATCGTTGATCCCGCCAGCTGTGAAGTGCGTTCTGTCATACGATTCTTGTATGCAAAAGGATTGTCGGCTGCTGAAATTCATCGGGAATTATGCCTAGTTTATAAACCTACAGTTATGAGTGAAGGAAAGGTTAGGCAATGGTGCTGTGATTTTAAAAATGGACGAACAAATGTCCATGACGAAGAGCGAAGTGGTAGGCCCAGTATTCTGGCCGATGAAATTGTTTCGCAAGTGAAACAAAAACTGCGATGTGATCGTCGATTGACAATTGAATAATCGCCTGGCTGAACAATTTCCTCAACTTGGACGCACTACTGTCTACAATATTGTTACGGAAAACCTCGGATACCACACATTGCGTGCAAGGTGGGTACCGAAAATGCTCACCGACCACCACAAAGAGCAAAGAATGTCCAGTGGACGAGAGTTTTTGGGTGGTTGGGAACTCTTTAAATCACCCACCGTACAGTCCTGACCTTACACCCAGCGACTATTTCCTCTTCTTGCACTTGAAACAGTGGTTCGGTGGACAGCGTTTCGAAACCGAAGAGGAACTCAAGAATGGCGTTGTCGATTGGTTCAACCCTCAGGCGGCGAGTTTCTATGCAGAGGGGTCAAAGAAGCTGGTGCAGCGGTACGAAAAATGCTTAGAAGAGAACGGCGATTATGTAGATAAGTGGAGTAGGTTCGTAGCTAACTAAAAGTGCCAATAAAATGTGTTTCATATGAGTATATTTTTTCCTGTGTCCAAACGGGCCTTACTTAATGAACACGCCTCGTATTTACGATGCCTTTGCTCATTGTGTACGGATTGAATATAATGTATCATTTTATATTTTTACAAATTTATTACATGAAATAATGAACACTCTAATAATTATTTCTCAATTATCCATAAATGCCACACTTGCGTGGGGTTTTCGCTTTTCAGCATTCATTACTATGAAATAACAGCTATACCTGGATAATATTTATTCTGCATATTAATAGATCCTAATGTACGTACTGTTGTAAATTACCTCTATCAATGCTGATATTTTGTATGTTCCCAGTAAGCTGTAGTTTGAAACTAAAACTCTGCATGAAGGATATTGTGGTTCGCAGTATGATCAAGTTCTTTCAATTGAAAGGTTACAGTTCCCGGTTATGTGACACCTTTGTGAGGTGAATAGGAAACTTTGAAAGTGGTCACAAGTACCTCACAGACGACCCAAGAAGTGGGAGACCGTCACCCAAGGATGATGCTGCCGCAGTCAAGAAAGAGGATGACTTTATCCCATTAGATCAAAGAGCAACGATCCAAATGACAATGAATGAGACTGATCTCTGTTAAGGCAGTGCGTGGGAAATTATTCACGAAGAACTGCAAATGCTGAAGGTGTCAGCACGCTGGCTTCCACGATTACCGACTCCTTTTCAGAAGCAAACTCGGCGCGACCTGAAATCGCGACCACGGCAAAGGCTCTGAAATTTTGCCACATCCACCCTCTCTCCCGATCCCGCCTCAAGTGACATTTTCTTATTCCAAGAACTAAGAAAACCATTGCAGGTTCGGAGATTTAACAACAAATATTTGGTCACTCAAGAGGTGAAACTGCCTTTCGACGCAATCTGCTGAGTTCTGCAACGATGACCTTCGAAAGTTCGAGAAACGCTGGGACTAATGTATAACTCTGAATAATGACTATACAGAGAAGTCTTAAGAATGACGAATAAAAATTAAGTTCCTATCTTGATCATGTTTCATTGTTAATTAAAAGGTAACGATACTCCCTCGTATATCCATCACAGAAGGAACCAAAACTATGTGATAATACCATCGTCCAAAGTCGTCTGATTCTGACGAATTCATATTTTTTAGCTAAAATTTCTATTTCTTACAAATGAAAACAAATTAGGGAAAATATCTTTCCTAGCCAGTTCCGTCAAATTCGCTACCAAAACTTTCTAACCTATGTTACCATTGCCAATAATTATCCGTCATTACCACGTGGGGAAAGTAGGGTACAAGACATCTTCGTTTCCTTGAATCGCGCGATGGACCGCAGGTAATAAATACCTTGGAAGCATCCGGTGGGTCCATTATTCTAAGATTTACATTTAGGGTACCGAAAATTTCGTATTTGAATGGGACATGCATAAATTTAAATGATTAAGTATTGTATGGGTATTGGTATGTTTTCCTGTCGTTAAAAAAGCCATCAAACATATTTGAAAATCCCCTTTGGCGCTTTCCAAACTTTCCCAAATAACCAAACACTTTCCCTCATCTCCCTCTTTACCCACACGCATCCCGAAAGGAAAATAGTTGAAGGTTTGGAGCCAATTTTTCACCTCGGCAGGGGCCGAGGGTTGGATCTAGTCATGGGATCTAGCAATCACGCAGGCATCCGTGGCTACATTTGGGTGGGTCCATCTAAATGTGCCCGCGGCTTATCATATTCCGAAGCAAATAAATAAGGGAGGTCCCTCCACGGAGATGCTGAGTGGTGGGATAATCGTCAGGGCGGATGGGTAATTTTAGAAGGGCAGAGCAGAGAAATTACTCGGCTCAATCAAACATCAGTATGAAGTCGTTTGTGCACTGGTGCCAATACCTGGCATTATAACTCTTACGGAAGGATTTCATTTCAAACTTCGTTTAACTTTCATTATAAATAATTGCACGTCGAGCAAGTTCTCACTGCCGAGAGAGAAAAAAAGAGATCATGGTGCCAGAGTCCATTTGGCCGTGCGCAATAATTGGTCCTTTTAAAGGCGACGGCACGAGTCCGCATACATTTATGCACGCGCCTCCGTCCCTCCCAACAGATAATTTGCATATTATAATTGAGACAACAAACGTGAATGTAAATTATAATTTTATGAAAATGGAAGTGACGGACATTCGATAAAAGTCATCCAATGCGAAAAGTTCATCAATGGCGCTCTCCTAAAAATCCCTCATGGTTCCCTTTTCTTAAAGATGAATTGGGCGATTGAATTAGGCAGCATTACGCATATTTTGCTTCATTTTTAATCACATTTGGGGGCTAACTGCCGGAAAGACAATGCAGCCAGGGGCTGCATTACGAACCAGAATTTTGAATCGCATGAGAGATATTAAAAAATATGGCGCTTGTTATCTTTAGGAGGATAGAGGTGCATAGTTGCCGCGAAACAAAACTTCAACTCGTAAGATTGCATCTGGAGCATAACATTTGTGAACCCAAATCAAAATGTTCGTGTGCTCCACGTAGACAGTCGAATTTAAACGCAAACATCGCGTGGCCAAACCTGTTCACAGCTGTGTAGATTATGGGGGAATGAGGGAACGAATTCGTAGCGAGGGAGAGAGGAGAATCTCCATCGTGGGAGAATTAGAATGTGTTCATTATCTCAATGCAATAATTTTAGAGTGTAAAAATCATTTGCCTTGAATCGCTGGGATTCGAACCCGGATCCCTCGTTATCCGGCCGAGTGCCTTTAGCCAGTTAAGCTACCAAAGCATCCTCTTACACTCTGAAATTTTGGAGGCTTTAAAGGAACAAGATGTTATGACGAAATACCATACATACAATGTCATAGGCATTCGTAGTCGTGCGCGACGCGCCAAAGTCCACGAGGTTAAAGCCAAATTTAAAACACTAGTTTTAACTTTAACAAATTCCATAAAACTGCGGGAGATGCCGCGACAGTATTACTACCGGATAATGGTGCGCTGGATCCCCACTTGCCCTATGAACTGAGTTAAAATGCAGGTGACTACTACGCTCGGTATGTAATTTCTAATCTCCGAATCTGATGATTATCCATGGAACTATGGGCTCTCGTTGTCCATGAGAGGACAACAGCCATAATCATACGAGCATTCCTTGCTAGTGTCGCTAGCGAAAAACCTCTGTAGCATAGTATCCTATGTTATCTGGTGACACGACGCCATTACATTATGAAAATCAACCCTGAGTTAGTTCATCAATTTAGTATTCGAAATTATAGTACCAATTTTGTTATGAATAAAAGTCATGCTTTTCTACAAAAAATCTTCCTTGTGATAGGAGTTTAGGATAGTTATCCCGCGAGTATTTTTGTTGCACAGTACCTCTAGTCATATCGCTTACTAGAAAATAATAGTGTTGTCAATAAATGACGCTGAATATAATTAGCATGAGGTGAACTGTTAACAGCATTTAAAATGAGGATTGCTATTTGATCATGGTGGTGAAAGTTAATGACGTACACGTTTTTTATTAACTCGACTGAGTTTACGGAAGACTAAAAGACCATTTCAATAAGCAAATCACTCTTTCACTCTCCGTCATCTTACACTTTTGCATGAGCCGCTAAAACTGGAGTTCGTGAAGGATGCATAGAGAACGCTGCCTTTCAATTCCAGAACCATGGGACCACACCAGTTTACTAATTACCACTTCAGTAATGATTTGGTATGCATCGTTGCCAGTAAAAGCACTATTTAGGTAAACTGCTACCAAATGATTAGTTTTCCATATCAAGTGAAGTTAGTTCTGAATTATGTCTATATTAAATTGAATGGTTGAACATTGAAGAGAATAATTTACGCACTGTGGTTGCTCATTAGGGAGAGACTTTAAGAGCCAAAACTTCTACTTCCGGGATAAGTTTTTTTCTGTAGAATTAAAAAATATCGTCACCGTAGAATGTAAATTCAAAACGGGCAACTAGTAGCTGGAATGTTGATGGAATAAGCTTAATAAGTCCTTCCGTTTGAAACAAAGTAGACTTTACACCCGTGTTCAGCAGGGCAGAAAAAAAGATAGGGATTATTACAGATGTCATGCAACTGCTATAAATATGGGGCAAAATAAAAAGATTCAAATTATGATCAACCGCTAGATTATTATATGCGAGAAAGGCCTTCCAAACACACCCCTGATCCAGGGAAACATTTATACGATGTTTAGGCACTATTTACCTACGTAATTTCGAAACATTTTTTTAAATTCGTAAAGGGAAAAGATTGGACTAAACGCAGCATGTAAAACTATTCTTCCAACGAAAGACAAGGTATCCATTCTGATAGATTTTGTAGGCTATTCATGGCTTTAGATTTTCCTCAAAAATGAACTCATCGGAACAGGCTGCTCCGAGAAGCCAGCCAAAGGAAAGACGGGGTGCGACTAAAGTTGCTTTATCGTTATGGATAGGCAACAGTTCACATGTCTTTTAATAATAACGAGTAATACTATTATTAATAGTATTATATACTATTAAACTTTTAGTATGTTCATTGCTGCAAGGACTTGATATATTTAAATGAGCAGCACCACGGTGCAATTCTATTTCTTCGACCGGACAAAAGCATCGAATGGGATGTACGGTTGGGGGACGGAGAGGGGCACTGTCCCCGTGGAGCCGGCCCTGCGGCGAGTTCATTTGAGCCTCTCCTGAATGCGTAATTTGCAAATCTGGACTGATAACCGGGGCCGCAGCCACCATCGAAAGTGAATAACTGGCTTCCCGGACGACAGATCGGAGATACGTCGAGGGGCGACGAAGTAAATGGTCGCCCTCCGCCCCTCAATCTCTGCTCGCACCGCCCTCCCCGTCCCGCTTCCCCCTGCGGCTCAAAAGGCCCTTTTCACCCTTCCGATTCGTCGTAGGGCGCTACCCGTGGGATCGCACGCCCTCCATCGCCAACAGCTTCATCGTGCGGTGTCATCCGACGTCACGGTCCGGACGATTCCTCGCCATTTTACGTACACTTCTCCCAACGGCTCGACGAGCACATGCATCCCACACGCTGCAACACTTTCCACTCTTTCCGTTCATTAATCAGGCGCACACTACGTCATCTATCTCCCTGAACTTTCCATCCAATAGCCATCTCCCTGATTTCACGTTAGTGATCTCACCTACCAGAGTAATTCGGGTACCATACCTTGCCATAGTAATATGTCTTTAAACCGGATAATATCTAGGGAAGAGGATCGATTATTACTGAGGGCAAGTTCAAAAATTATATTCACTTAAACTCCTGAAATGGGCGTGGAAATTGGTGCACGCTGATATAGATGTTGGTTAGCGGAAGACCAAATTTTCTCAAGTGTTCATGTTACCCACCATGCCTGATTTAATTTGGGAAACACTCCTATACCGTGGTAATTCCAACTTTGTGAGTTTCCAAATTGGTAATTGATGGTTTTCCAACAAATAGTCAGCAAAATTTTTACGAGACATTTTCGAATAGAAATATCTCCAATATAGGTTTTACGATTTTAGAAACCAACGCGCGCAAACCGTCAACGATGGACTTGAGGTCTCGTATGCATTTGTCACTTCCAAATGGGTCAATTTTTAGGTTGATTATCAAAAAGAGATATAGAACGCTCTTTATTTGTGTTCTTTTTCTTTAGTGCATCGAGTGAGTATTCGTTTGTTATCATATTCTCTAGATACTGCTATATATTTTTGGCGGATAGTGTGGTAATTGCGTATTTTTTATGAGAATTCTAAACATTCGCTCATTTTACAAAATAATAAATCAGAAAATATCCAGGTCAGAAGGATAAGTAATCGCTAACTAATTACCTAAATGTTCTATCGTATTATTCGTTGTGCTTCATTGTTATCGCCTTCCCCTTCGTAGACAAAGAACTTTTAGGGCGAGTGAAATCAACTCTTACTTGGTAAGTGCTCCACTGGCATGTTTATGGATTTGCACTTATTTTCGGAGTTTTTTACCAGAGGTTTTTTCCCTCTTCCTATTACAGATTTTGGTGTATTTATGTAGATGTAGTTGTGTGCTGTGATAATTTCACTGAACCAACTCTTAAGGTATCGAAGGAATAGGTCACTCAACCGCTTTATTTCTTATAGAATGTATTGGCATTAGATGGTAGACATTTAAAATTGCTGAGATAGGAAAGTGCCGATATAAATAGAGTAGTGAGCGGCAAACAGTTCCCGTTTTTCCCAAAGATTTACCAAGAGTTATTTTAAATAACCTATTTTACATTACTACTTCAATTACTCTGATTTTCTACACCTATTGGTACTAATGCAAACGCATAGCAAAGACGAGTTACTCTTATTGGGTCATTATTTGTGAATTAACCCAAAAAAATAGAAATATCACATGATTTAAAAAAAAACAGTTATCAAGCCGAAGGTCGCGTTGATAGGCGAGGACAGGGTTCACCCAGTACTAAGCCCAACGACATGTGACATTCACATTAAAGGGTACGGGGTCCAAATCCTTCCCCTGTGCCGCCTATGGTTTCCCGTGGAGTTCTGTTACCCGAAAAATCACATAGCTAGCAACCTAGAAGCTGAGGGGGCCCAGAGGCGTACATGGGAATTGAACCGAGGCGCTCTGGTCAGTAGTCCAACGCTCAACCTCTTGGGCTACCTCGTCGCACTATCACCTGCTTATTAGTTTAAAACTGCATTAATTAGAAAAATGTCATCAGGTGCCCTTTCGCCAGCAGAAGTAGACATCCTAATTAATCAGTGATTGGAAATTGTTTTCCACTCAATTTACCTTCTCCCAGTAAAAACTCAGACCACAGCATTTTCCACCGACACATTACATAAATGTTTAGCTATGCCTATGAATGATACTAACTGACATATTAACGTACCCCTCATTATTATTGGAACATAAAATAACAATAGACATTCCAATTTTCTCTTTTTATATTAAGTATATTATACCGCTAACATTACCTAAAATTCCTTTGAATTCCTCGCAACCCAGGAAAACAAAAAAACTCCAAATATACTATATAATACCCAACGATGGGTTTCGTGGCCGAACAAAAATAACTATCACGGAGAAAAAACGTCTATAATAATGAGTCCAATGAATCACTGTGAAAAATATGTGAAGAAAATCTTGGGTGATTAAAATATTAGGTATTTTAAAATTATTAAAGTTTCGGCAAAAAAAATTGTCCATTAAAATTTTAAACAGTGACGTATTTTCTAATATCATCGTATCATCCAAGCTTCCTCGACGAATGCAGACAATTGTGTGGATGAGACGAGTGTGGGAGTGCGAAACCACCACTCTAGATGTCTATCCCCGCGAACTCCGCAAATTGACCACTCACGCAAATCTTCCTTCAACATAGTCAGTGTTTCACGCACGTGGAACCATGAACCGATGTCATAAGGTCCAACAATTAGAAGCCAAAGATTTCTCATTTCTACATTACAAAGAGCAGACTTCTCAGGAAGAAAGTGGGCGGGTAAAATCAATATGTACCACGTATTGAAAAGACACTATAGTCAGGAAAATTAATTTTTCCACAATAAAACGCTCATGATAATGTATAATTGAGGGTTACTTCTACGAGCGTCTGATTTAAGCTACCTGTCAAATAAAACTGAATGGACGAGGAGGAGAAAACTAAAAAAATCAATGCATTTAATAGAAACTCATGCATTTAATAATGTAATGTAATGTGTAATTAAGTAATACATTTAATAGAGTAAATGTTTTTGGAGTCAAAATAGAAGGCAAGTCACATATTTTTACGTTTGTCCAAAAAAAAGAGCCATGAAGACTTTCTTGAAAGGTTTTCAATGGTCAATAAGATTGGAATTTATCATTGGACATCATAAACCAAACAAGATTCCCAATTGGCCAGATAAAGACGCTCTTTAATGCATTTATAACTTATTTATTGTGGTCAAAAATTAATATTACTGCATCAAAGAGAAAGAGAAAAGTATTTACTTAGTAAATAGATTGACAGTGCTCAAGCTTCGGCAGAGAGACAAAATAAACCTTGTCGGGACAAAAAAATAAAAAAAATATTTGCGAAACGTTGTTGAATGCAGCAATAATTTGTAAAGAACAAGATTTTAATTGATTATATCTTATGCGCCGGAAACATTAACGTAGCTGTCATTAAGTCGAGGACCACCAAGGGCGACTTCCGTATTTCTTTCAAGAGCTTGTCTGATGCAATTTCACCACCGACATCACCAACACACTCGAACTGGTTAGTTATCTGAAGTGACGAAATGGCGGTAAATACCTAATAAAAACCATAAGATAAAATTCTTTATGACCTCATTACGCAGTAAAAAAACTGGATCCAAGAAATAAGCCCTCATTTTCGTAATTTGCATACGCACGCACCGATTACGCACTCTTCAAGAAGGAAAGATCACGGATGCCGAATTTTTTTACGAAAAAAAAATGAAATCAAACTCCAAAAGCGTGTACGCGGCGGGCTCTCAGCTTTTTGGTTGAGGAATTCGCGCGAGGAAATGGAGCTGAGAGGTGTGGCGAGTCGTTTAAGTCATTCGGATAATAACAGGGTTAGATTTACACGTGAATTCGAGTGCCGCGGAGGGAGGGCGAGGTGGCGGGAGGGAGTCATGTGTGGCCGGGAGGGTAATTGCCCTCCTCCCTGCCACGTCGTTCATTCATTCCGCCCCACATGAGCTCCCGGCGCACTCCCCGGCGCCCGCCCCGAGAGTGCCCAAAAACGGGCAGACAGCTATTTTCACCGCGAAGTGATGAGAAGGAGTCGGGTTTGGGGCGGGGAGGAAGCGGCACCCACTCCCCCGCGCCCGTTTGATGGTTTCATCGTTGAAATCTGTCCCTTTGCAGGCGCGCGGAACCTCCTCTCGGACGAGCGGCCAATTCGGGGAGCGGACGGGTAAACACCCACTCCCTCTCTCCTCCCCACGGCAAAAAGCACCACGGCGCACACCCTTTCTAATTACCTCCTCCTACCCCCACCCCCCCCACATACCCACACACACCCCGGCACGCAGACACACACGACGGGGCACCGACGGCGGCGGCAGTGGGTGCGGTGGGGGTGGAAATTGTGATTTCAGCATTCGTGGCAGGCAGCGAGGAGACCCTGGATGGCATTTTTTCTCCCGGGCACATAATGAGGAGGAGGTGGAGGAGGTGGCTGGAGTGTGAAAAGAGTCCTAGGCATCCTGAAGTTCCCTATCTCCCGTCCACACGTGATATACTATATTTTAATTTTTCGACATTTTTATATTTTCTGGTAAGCGCTTTGGACGTGGGTCAATCTAAAACGGGAGCACATGAAGCGGAATAAGAGCACGTGTAATTAGGTGGGGATAATTTTAAGCAGTAAAAAGTAAAAATGAAATGCCTCACTCTGCGTCACAAAGGAGAGCCTAAAGGGGCTCCGCGAGAGCAAGCATCTTCAGTGGCGATAAATACATCCTCTTCACTTAAACATCCAAACTTTTAACGCATGCATACTTTTTCTTTGACAAATGACTAACTCAATAGAAGACTGTGCACTCCTAACTGTTCTTAAGGTTTTAATGTTTACTTTCACTATAATTACACAGCATTCCCTCTCACTCTCTATCGCACTTAAGCATAATTTAATTCAAGAGAGAAGGCAATGTTCGCATCAAAATTTGTAAAGGATATCAACGAAGACATGCATCCATTTGAGAAGAGGCACTCTCTTCCGTCCAAGGCTTGGTTTCCGTCAATTTATTGATATCAGATTGTTCAATATTATGGAGCAATTTAAAGTATGTTGAATGCAAAAATTACAAGATAAGAGTTAAGTTAGACTTTCGCCTTGGATTGTAACTCGAAATGAAAAATACAAACCGCTAAATGTACCGGAATTGCAAGCGATTACTTGAAAAATAACCGTTATTAAAATCCTCTTGCTACAAATCTGTAGGGTAATCTTTAAAAAAAACCGCAAAAAACTGGCTAATAATAAGTATTTTTCAACAACCCGCCTCTGAGATCCAGATGGCAATTAAGCACGCATTCCTCTGCTGCGCCTTCCTTTCCAAAACGCGCGCACGTATGTGGCGAGGCAATCTTTAGAATCGATCAAACAGAGATCATACATGCGGCAGAGATAAAAATTTTCGTACTCGACATATTTACCCTTTTGATATCGGGCCAAAAGAGGAAGTCGGTAGTGATAATAAAAAAAATATACGCAAAAATTAGTCGCGTTGGGAATCCAATTTGCACGAGGGTGGGAGAAAGAGAGAGGGGGACCGAAACAAAATCCACGAAAAGCATCATGGGAAAACGTAATAACAGGAAGAAATGGAGAACTCCACCCACGCTTTCCTCCTCGCCCTCCTCCCGTCGCTCCACGAGGACCAATTCGTTCGCGAGATTATTCCTCCTCCACGGGAGAGGAAAAGCCTGGCGCATAAAAAGAAATGAAAATTAATGCCTGCCGAGGGACTGGATCTACGTATTTCTTTTAACTTTCCTCCCCCCGCCTTCCATCTCATCCTCGCCGCAATTTCCAACTCTCCGATTTTAATTTTATCCCGAGGAAGAGGAGGAGGCGGCGGTGGGGTGGGTGGGGCGTGCGGGAGGAGGAGGCAGGGAGGTGTGGCGGTCGTATCGTTATCAGGTCGGCCATTCATTGTCGGAGCGGAGGCGGGAGAGAGCGTGCTTTATCAGCGGACGGAACGGAGCACGCGGGCGAACCAATGAGACGCGCATGTGCGGACACACACCCCGGCCGTTATGCATGCGAAATATGATGTGAGGAAACGTGAGGGTGGAGCGGGGGGGAGTGGGTAAGGGGTGTTGCGGGGCGAGGGCCCGTCCTACCGCGAGACGCGGGTCTGGGGGGAGGGGCATTTAAACGATGGCTGTGGTGTGGGGATGGAGAAGCATGAAGTTGGGGAGGAGGGGAGGCCCTCTCTCTTTATCGCACCCCTGAATCCATTCCCTTCCAACCACCCCTTCCCCAACCCCCCTTCTCTCTCCCCCTCTCTTTCTCTCTCTCTCTATCTGTCTCCCTCCACCTCCCTCTCTCCCTCCACATTTCACCACAATGGCCATCGGTTGCCCCTTATAATTCAACATATTATTAACTAACGTTCATTATATCTCCATTAATTATTAGTACAATCTGACATTTACATCTCTTCAATCAGTTACGTATCTATCAATCACTAACCAGTGTCGACAGAACTCCCAGTCTTTCCCGACCTGATCAAGACTCAAATTTGGAAATCACTGTAGTAGTATCGACCCCCAAAAATTCCTTTCTCGCGTCAATTGCGCGAAATATTTGCATTTTTCCTGGGTGCTCCCCTTCACTATTTCCGATTGTAGGAGAGTTTTGAACATTTTGACCGTTCAAGTCTATATTACTGCGTTTGGTGTTAATGAGTTTCCACAATTGTAGCAGTGATATGTCCTGCACTAGAGTATAGTAATTGTTTTATTTTATGGACTACGCTTGCAATAATCAATTTTATGTCTTGTTCATGTATTTTGTTCCATTAATTTTGAAGAGGAGGCACGCCAAGGTTTCTGGGTGTGAATTTTTATCAAAACGCTACGGCACATTTCGGCAAATTTAGCTCAGACACCAATTTGAGGTGAGGCTATTTAATCGCCGCTACTCGCATGTGTGGAATTCCCACTTGCGTCGCCGACTCCAAAAACATTCATTTTTCTTATTTTCTCCTTTTCAGAGTAAATAATGGATGCCTAAATTTTACTCACAAAACTGTACTCATGCAATTCCGATGAATATAAATTTGGGATTGATTTCATCATGGGAATCATCTCTTAACATTTACAATCAGGAATCGGAAAACTTCATTCTCACGTTTAGGCAAAGTCATTGCTAGTACCTCCTGCACCTACCCCGAAAGATGAAGAAAAAGAAACAAAGTAGTGACATTTTAATTGTACACCTTACATTATGTTATTTATATATCGCTACGGATATTGCCTAAGGCGGATTCTATATAATATTTTATAGATATTTAGGGGATTTTTTCCACCACCCTTCCTCTGAATTGGAAATCATCGTGAAATCTTTTCTACTAAATTTTCATGCGTTTGTAAAAGAAATTCAAAGAGGCTGAAATTTCAAAGGATTGAGACTATATGGTCCTCAAATATCATGAGTACGAGACGGGATATGGAGATGGCGAAAGTTTTCGATATAAGACCACAATAATGTATGGAAGATGGGAGCCTTTTCACTGTCGTCCAGAATACATATCCGATTACTCCTCCCAAAAATCGTTTCTCATCACATGCCATACCGTCCCCCTTTCCCACCTATCCCGTCCATGCTCGCACCTCCCCACGCCCGTCAAGCCAATCTCCCCTCTTGTCCGACGCCATAAACATGGCGTGCGGGGGCGGATCCCCCGCCGTTCTCCCCCAAAAACGACCCCCAAAAACCTACCCCCTCGCACCACCCCCAGTCATCACCTTCACATCCCCCCTTCGGCCGAGAATATCGAAGGGAGATAACGAAGAAGCCTCGCCAACGTCTTCCGTTCGCGTCGAGGCTCCGACGGGTTATTTTCCACCTCGAAACGGCCCGAATGTCTTCCTCCCTCCTCTCGCCCACCCTAACTAATTCCCTCCTGAGCGAACTCTATTCGCGGCGACGAGGGTGAGTGAGTGGAACTAGTCTCGAGATTTACACCGCCGTGACGGGGGAGGACGCGCAGGGAAGGCGCGGTCGAGCGCAGGCATTGAGGCGTCGGCCGTTATTGTAATGGAGAAGTATGAATTAAAAACCCTCTATTCGAGCCGCGCCCGAAAAATTCGAAATAAAAATAAATGAGAGCAGTGCGGGAAACTAATTTGCCAACCAGAAATAAGCACGACATGGAAAAAGATAGGAAGTTAATTGAACTGTAAATGGTACCTAGAGGGGAAACTGAATCTGGGGAATCGACTACGCCTTCGCCACAGGACACTGAGATACCTCGACGAACAAACCGATCCAACTTCTTCTTGTTTGCGTTTTGTTGCTTTGCTCTCCTTCGGGTGTCATACATGCATATATCGTAATGTAAAAGGGCTGGTGCTTTATTTTTCTGAACAACTTGGAACCACATGGAGTTTTCGATAATTTGTTGTATTTGCATTGATTTTACGAAAAACATGGAGCGTCCCGCATTTCAATCTGCTTTAATCACAACATGATTCATTAATGGAGTAAGCAAAATCCTTGGAATTCGTGGAATACGCTGTATCGTTATATATAAGAGGAACAATGAGTATTTAAATAAAATGGATGTGTGTTTCAAAATTTGACGTAGAAAATAAGAATAAACGAAATGAGAAGGATCAAACTGAAATTCGGAAAATGAATATAATTACTAACGCTCACACATCAAATATGAATTTCACGATTGTACAGGAAGTTGAACCCCAAAATGTTTGCTTCCGGTGGTCCGTGCGCCACTCGGGGTGAAGATAAGCCTTTTTGGCTTGTCATCAAGTGTAAACCATTCCAAAGGCGGGACTCGGAACCGCGAACTATGGATTACCAGGCGAACGCGTTACCCACCTAGCTAACCATGCAGTCGGCATGCATGAGTTGGATATTATTTATGTCTATGTTTGTGGCAAAAGTTTTCACAGTTTTTCGTTTCGAGGTATTTTCCCTCCAGGAGCTGAGAATTCGTGATTGGCTTTCAGTTCTACTCGTAGTAGATCTTGGATTTAGAGTGTTAACGGTACTCGTAGCTGACGAGAAAAAAGTCTGCCCAACAACGTAGAGGATGATATCACGAAAATAAAATGTCAACAGCTTTACCAACTGGGTATTCGTTCTTGTGTCATATTTCAGTTGACCGATTAGGAGCAAAAATAATAATTATTTACAGGAAATAATTTTTACAACTGTTCTGACGAAGTACGTTTTCAACTAACCTTTGATATTTTCACCTTACCAATTTCTTATTCCCAACCAGGTAACGAGTTACCTGAAACTAGGTTACCTGAAGAAATTTAAATGACAACATAAATTATATTTATTTTGAGGCATTACATGTTAACTCCTAATGGATCCCTATCCTTGATTTAGGGCGATAATATATGAAGTTGAAGTAAAATATTTCAATCAATTCCTATGTCCATAATTGACCTCAGATTCTTAATGCCGTTATGAATTATCTTTTATAAATCGCTTCCGTCGGATAAAAATCGAATAATTACTCCCGTGAGTTTGTGAGGTACAGTGCAGCATGATGAGATGAAAATTGTAATCGGACTTAATCAATGCTGGTTTAGGAAAGTAGGAGGAATCGGATATCGCTGGTTGCATTAAATTGCTTAAAAACGTATCTCCGGCAATGGCTTCTAATTATTTTGATCTCTTTCATCAATACCCTGCCAAGCCTCTTGCCGTGAATATATCTAAAAACCTATTTTTATATGACGAGGTAAAAGCTAAATTCAATCATTTTTATAGTTTGTTGCTACCCTAGAATAGCTTACCATAAAACAGGCGTAGTCAAACTCTAATTCAAATTGAGGGCAATTGCAATTTCTAATTTACATAAAGCATTAGAGCCGATTGGAAAACCAAAGTCAAACAACTAAATCATTTCGATACACCACTTAAACGCATCGATTTCTGAATTTTTTAACACTTAATATTTGATGTTACCAGCCTTCTTTATCATTTTTGTTCGTACTTTCCTGCATTATCAATCAGTTTTGCTTGCGATCCACTCCTAATCTGTGGCTCCAAATCGCAATGTATTCCTAACCAATTTTGGCTCAACAACACTTCGTTAAAGGCTACTAATTCATTCACTGAGCAATGTTAAAAGCTTTATCATCGGATATGCCCCCAAAGACGCATAAATCGTAAAAAAACAATCTCTCCTCTGTTTGACGATCCATTAAAACATGAACACATTTTCAGCTTTCACGGATACTTTTTCATAAATTGAACGATGAAGTGCTAAGAGAAGGGGGGGGGGACGAGCGTGAGTTATGGCTAAAACTATTGGCGCAAACATCTTCAAGCGCACTGGCCACGTTAGCGGTGCATTTTGTGTATTGATTAATTTCCAAATCTCAACCCCGCCCCTCACTCACCTCCTCACCCTGAAAAAATAATCGTTAACTCCGCGTGATAAACGACGGCTACGGACCTTGGGTAAACATCCCTCCTGCGGTAGTCAAAGATACTGAAATAAAGAGAATGATTTCAAATGAGCATGGGTAAGCCTTAGCAGAATGGTAGCCGCGTCATGATATTTTCATGAACAATATTCACATACCGTTTGATTACTTTTAACATGAGGAAATAAGCAATCTGGGAAATACTAAATAAAGTCTTTATCTGGACTGTACGTTATACAGGTATTGATTATTGGAAAACGCCATTTGCTGCTGGATTCATTTTAAATGCTTTCACCAAGGCTTCTCCAGGTTTCTCGTGAGTCTCGTCTTGATCTCGCATCCATCAAGTTTAATATAAAACTGATGGTATATGCAATAATATTTTAGGCGTGCTGTCAATTGTACACTCTGTTCTACGTATTAACGACGATCTACCGTAGAAATCGAGAATGTTCAAGGTTTTCAAAGAGTCAATTTAAAGAAAATTTAAAAAAAATTGATATCACATATTCTTACAACCATAAATATTAGGGTGTGAATCGACTCGTCTCTTCAGTTTATAACGCGTACGTCAGGTGACCTGGAATTCAAGAATTCGAATACAAACCTTTAAATACGTATTGCAAACTATTTTTTCTTGAATTTATCATTAGTCGTAGAAGTAGTACATATTAGCTGCTCAACTATTTTATTTCGAACTCTAACGGTGCGGAAACGTGGTCACTGAAGCAGGAGGATAGACGTAGATTGGAGGCTTTTGAAATGTGGGTGTGGAGAAGAATGGAGAAGGTGAAATGGACCGAAAGGAAAACAAATGAGGAAGTGCTGGAGGTGGTGGGGGAGGAGAAGGGTTTGTTGAGAGAAATCCTATGGAGGCAGGAAAAATGGATGAAAGGCGTATTTAGCGGTAGTGGAATGCTGAAGAAGGCAATAGAGGGGAGAATGTGGGGCAAGCGAGGAAAGGGCAGGAACAGGATAGGGATCTTGGACGGGATGAAGGGAGGAAAGAAGTATACAGAGATGAAGAGGCACCTGATGTAGATTAGGTTGCTGGATTAGGTTTTGTTTGGAGTTACAAAATGTTTATTTGATAGTTGTGTCCATCCAAAAACCTACCTTAACCGGTAGACTACCTAATAATAATAAAAATAATATACTTACAGTCAACAATAGCGCATTTTGTTCATTATTAATTTTTGGAGTTTGCTTAATTCCAAGTTCTCGAGCTCTTAGGAAGGAACCTTTTTCGTTAATGCATTTTCAAAACGTTCATATTTGAAGCCCTTATGTAATTTTCCTCATTATCCCTTACGATTCTGTTTATGATATTCTCAGACATTTATCCTCGAAAGGGAAACATTTTCCAGTGGAAAACATCAGCAATGGTATCGCACGGACTTTCAATACGCATCAAGTCTGTGGTATTGTGGGGAGATCTTCAAACCAGGATTAGGAGGCAAGTCAAAACAATCGAGCGCTCAAAAAAATGTGCCACTTTCTCCAAAGAATTTCGTTTAGTGCAATAAAGTTCATTACCAAAATTTTAAAAAATGCTAACACCAAATTTTCACATATGTCGCACTGAAAAGGGAATAAAAAAATAAATAGCAGAATATATTTTCCAATTTCGTGAGTTCCAACTTTATTATTAAATTAATAACTATGTAACGAATAGCTATGAAAGCCCATAAACGATTAGTAGGAACGCCGAAATCAGCATGGTGTTCAATCATCTCCTCTCGGAGGCTATACTTGATTGTTTAAAATAACATTTATTTACGGATAGAGTTCATTCATTAATGAAAATAGGATAACTCCGAAGATAAACTCTTCACTGCCCGATACTATTGTTATCTTTTTCCTTGCAATCCATTTTTGTGTCCGTCTCTTTTAGACTCACTCATCAAACTCTCCCTTCTTCAATACTTTTTTATAGGTTATAACAAAATAATTTTGCGTAAATCTCTATTCTTCATCCGATATTTAAAACAAATAATCCCATTTCAAAATGTAAGCACCGGCGACTTTATGAATGCCTACATATTTATATGTAGTAGTTTTTTAAGACCTACTTCAAATAATTCGTAAACATTCCTTCAAGCTATTGGAGTATTCGATTGGGAATCAAACGGGTGCATCATTTGGCACCATAAACTATAAGCCCAAACTAATTTGAAACAAAATGTTACCAAAATAAGTTAGCTCGTTTCTTCTTTTTAGCATCATCACAAATCTACATGTTCCTCAGGGAATGTGCATGATTCATTTAAAAATGAGGTAATTCAATTGAGAGCATTCCATCAGAAGAACTAGTTTCAGAGCAAGATTAGTTTAATGACTCATCTGAGGGAGTGTTTCACTGTCGTAAGTCAAAGGAAATCACTTCACCTTCCATCATGCCTGACGGTAATGGCTCATTGAACAACATTAAGTTCCCCATAATTGCAGCACACCCTCGGAAAACCATCTGAGCAATGTTAATCACAGTCATAACATGATGTCTTAGCGCCCACTAAATCACATCCCTGATCACGGCCTATGTGCCGCAATTAAATGTTTACTGTGGCCGCGGTATTAATCGCAGATGACCGTGAAATTTTTTGTCTTATTTATTCCCCATTTTCGCCCTCACTTCGCCTCAAGAGTATTATAGGTGAGGCCGGAACTTCAGTCGATTATCCTTTTCGAGTCTATTTGTCATGCATCCCCGAGGGGATGGGGGGTCGATCGATCTCCTTTGATGAATCGGCATCCTCCTTTGAAAGACAACAAGAAACGATGCCGCCGCGGCCTTGATAGCCGTGAAGGAATGATTAGAAGGGAAAGGGGAGTTGGTCGGGGTCTACGGGGCGGCATCGGCACTGGTGCAGAAACAAGAGTGGATTCCCGATGAGTGGAGGGTGGAGAGATTCGGCGGAGAGGTGGAGAGAGGAATCGAAAGTGCGTCGACTTCTATTCTCGTATACTCAAATACTCTTTATCTCGTGATTCTTGCGGATGACAAAGCACCACGGCGACATAAAATGGAAAACTACTTGCAAAAGTATTCCCAAAATGCATAGTGGGTTTTGTCATTAGTGGCTATCGGAATAGGAGCGCATCAGCCATTGAACGCATCGCCGCCTTTGAAAGCAACGGTCAATCTGAGAGCAATGCGAGTATTGATTGGTTCGTTCTCGACAGTGACCCTTGGAGTGGTATTTCATTCGTTTCGTCTTAATCCCTCAGATATTTCATTCGTGTAATTTATCTTAGGGTGCCCATAGCGGAGTGAGGGGTGTGATGAGGTACCCCCCTCCCATACACGTACGTATTTCCTTTAAATTGCGCATTTACGACATGTTGTCTCGGGTGTTTCCGATGGGGTCGTCCAGTTTTATTGGCGATATTTCCCACGGACTTCTTTCCTTCGCAGATATTCGCCATTAGCGATTCGCTTCGATCATTTGATATCCATCACTCATTGTGGCACCACATTTTCATAACTTATCATTTCTCTTTTCCGCGCCTGTTACCGTTCACGGCTCACTCTCTGGGAGCAAAATTAATTTTTAGCGAAATGTTTTAGGATTGTCGGAGCCTATTCATTTCTCTTTCGATGTTTTTCGAATTAAAAACTAATTGACTCGAGATAATAACGGTCAAGAAATTTAAGGAATTGCAATGATTCCCATCGATGTAAGAATCTGAAGTGAATCGATCAACAGTAAGAAGTGAAGATGTAAGGGTCGTATTGGTAAAGAATGAAAAAAACAGGATATCAAATGTTAATTATTTCGATATTAGCAGTTGAAAGAAAGAGTGCACTTGCTTATTTGATTCTTACTCGTTTTTCTAAGAAGATCGATATTGCAATAAATTCGCCTTGTCGCTCACACGCTTGATGTAGTGCATGAGTGGCACCAGCAGACAATAGTCTAGTCATGGCGGTTGTAAGCGCTCAAATATGTAGCCCTCAATGCTCTTCATCCTTTCACAGATCCTGTATGACCTGGCTAAATATTAACTGCAATGAAAAAATTGAAGATATAATTGCGCAATTTATTCCAAAAAACTGTCTCAAAGAATAAAATCACGTGTGAAATGCCATCACCTATACCCTACAGTCATAATTTCTCCATTCCGTCAGTCATCTTTCCTTGGCACACCATTTCCAGGTGTGTGTGCATTACATACATATAAACATGCATATTTACATACATGTATATATATATATATATGTATGTAAATATGCGCGGGTCTTCCCATCCCAAAACATGCCTCCCACCACAACACCCCCTTCAACCACTGTTACAATGTTTCCGTGCTAGCATCCCTTCCCCCATCCGATAACCCTATAAAATTAAAAACAATGGAATTGGTATTTATATGGCTGTGTAAAGCCTATCAACATCCGGGTCTCAATGTCGTTCACTAAATGGAGGTGTGGGGCTGGGGTGGATGGAGGTGGATTTGTTTCTAGCGAGGTGGTGGAACAATTTATTCATCCGCATACATTTTGTCATCCTTGTCCTGGGTTTTGACTTGTCAAGCCCTTATGATGACTTGGTGAGTTGATGCCTTGGTCATGGGTGTTGTGGGATCTGTGGATGAATTGTTAGTTTTCTGTGTCGCTTGTTACTATTTCCGCATCCTCCTTATTCCATCTCCGCTCCCCTCTGGCCTCCCTTTCCCCCTCCATAACCTCCTCCTTCACCCTCTCCCACCACCTGTTCTCCGCTCCGCTTTCTCCCCCTCCACATACCCCTCCTTCACCCCTCCCTCACTACCTGTTTTTCCCCTCTCCCTCGTCCCCTACTCTCTCTGCACCACGTACCCTTTTCCTCAGTCATATCTTATCTTCCGAAGAAGACGGAGCTCGAATCCGTTGAAATTATCAAGACATTATTGTGAGTGTTCTTTTTATGTGTTCTCGTACTGTGTGTTACTGTCTAAGTTTTTTATTCAACACTTCCGTGTTACTTCGAAGAAATCATCTATATATATATATATATATATATATATATATGTTTATATATATATATATAAACATATATATATATTCCTTAAATACTGCAAATTGATTAATCAGTCAAGTATTGCAAAGGGTTTCACGTTGTCAGGATGATATCTCTGAGCCAGTGTGTTCGATTTCAATGGCAACATCCTCACCACGACACTATCCGAATAACTTGCCTTCGTGCGAAATCCTGTTTTAAACTATGGTTTTCAACTTTGCACAATCCCAAATACCAAATAAATCAATATCTCTCATAGTTTTGATCTACTCAATGCATAAAACATACAACACAAGACAATAAAACCTACTCTCTGCCTGTTCAAACGGGATATGCTCCCGCATTCAGTTTTCATTCGTGGGAATATTAATTAGTAAGTAAAGAATCTCTGGTCTTGGAATGACCCTGGTTTGAAGAATTCGCTCCCTTTTTTCCAAAATAATTAACATCCCTAAATTATAAGGTCAGATAAAAATGCCAAACAATTTTATGTTTACAACTAATTAAAAAATTATAATGTAATAATAGCCACTCCATCGAATGTATTCGTTAATAACATTCATTTCACCCTATTTCGGTGAGTGATCCATCAACTTTCCTTCGTTGAATTTTTGTTGAATTTCTCAAATCAAATTCCACAAACTCTACTCATGACTCCCTCAACAACAAGAGAAAAAATATTCCACCATCTGTAAACATGTTCCCCCCAAGGAGTAAGATGACGTCAACTAATCAGCTGCTAATCTTGGAAAATTCGTGGAAGAGTTTCGATTGGCTCTCTATTTAGTAATGTAATGCCAATATCAATTAGTAATAACATCGTTACATCGAGTAATATTACAATGAAGGATATGCTTAGAAATTACGGTTTAACGATAATGATCGCGAGACTAGTATTTCAAGTTGTATCTTTTAAACCAACCAAGTTGCATTTTACTTTTTTTAAGTCGGTCACTCTTAATTAGAAATTACGAGGCGTATTCTTAAATTAAGTACCGTTTGCTTATATTTAAATATTAGGGCTTCAGAACACAGTTTTTCTCCTGTAACGCTATTTACTGATTCATTTAGAAGCTATGGCAGCATTTGTTTTGTTTCAGAAGTCGTTTGCTTGTCCGTGCATGCAAACAACAATGTCCGTGACAATCGTTGATCCCGCCAGCTGTGAAGTGCGTTCTGTCATACGATTCTTGTATGCAAAAGGATTATCGGCTGCTGAAATTCATCGGGAATTATGCCTAGTTTATAAACCTACAGTTATGAGTGAAGGAAAGGTTAGGCAATGGTGCTGTGATTTTAAAAATGGACGAACAAATGTCCATGACGAAGAGCGAAGTGGTAGGCCCAGTATTCTGGCCGATGAAATTGTTTCGCAAGTGAAACAAAAACTGCGATGTGATCGTCGATTGACAATTGAATAATCGCCTGGCTGAACAATTCCCTCAACTTGGACGCACTACTGTCTACAATATTGTTACGGAAAACCTCGGATACCACACATTGCGTGCAAGGTGGGTACCGAAAATGCTCACCGACCACCACAAAGAGCAAAGAATGTCCAGTGGACGAGAGTTTTTGGGTGGTTGGGAACTCTTTAAACCACCCACCGTACAGTCCTGACCTTACACCCAGCGACTACTTCCTCTTCTTGCACTTGAAACAGTGGTTCGGTGGACAACGTTTCGAAACCGAAGAGGAACTCAAGAATGGCGTTGTCGATTGGTTCAACCCTCAGGCGGCGAGTTTCTATGCAGAGGGGTTAAAGAAGCTGATGCAGCGGTACGAAAAATCCTTAGAAGAGAACGGCGATTATGTAGATAAGTGGAGTAGGTTCGTAGCTAACTAAAAGTGCCAATAAAATGTGTTTCATATGAGTATATTTTTTCCTGTGACCAAATGGGCCTTACTTTATGAACACACCTCGTATTACCTTGGAAGAGGTTTCGCCTCAAAGAAAATGGGTTTCGGAGGAAATTATGAACGGCAAGACCTCGAAAACAATTAATTTCTATAAATTCATCAAATTCATAAATAATTGAAAAAAACATGGCCATACTAACTTGATTAAATCAAATGTGGAGGAGAAGATCACTGAGATTGTATTTACGAAAAAATAAAACTGAAAACAGAGATATATAAAAAAAACCGTGGCAATAGAATGAATTCAGACAGGAAGATAGCGGATATTTTTTGTAAATTTTGCTTTAAACATGAAACACTAATGAGATCCGTGGAACTGGATTCACAGTTGTAGAAGTATACAATAAATTTGAACGAGGTCAAAATACCTGATAGCGGAGCCGAGGGACCGGTATGAATTGCAAAGAGCAGTGCGACCCTCTCCATTAGATGCCCTCTTCGATCCGCGATATCGCTGACTACATTACTCCCACATTGGGACTCATAAAGTCAGGACAACCGTGGTCTGAGAATTCAAAAAAAGAACCCTCAAGGAACAAATAAGATTTTCCAAGATTATTCGCCGGGAAAGTACCAGATCATTCTTAACAAATTAGAGATTTAGAAATAAGATTTATTGAACACATTATCATGTATGTTATCATTGAAATGTATTAATGACAATTCAATGTATTTATAATTACGGCTCCAAAATGATATGACGGATCGCGAAGATAAAGCGGACCCAATTCCAATGAAGATCTAATTGGTTTCATAATAACATAATTCATTTATAACTTAGGAAATTAATATTATCTTTGCTTTCTACAGAAATAAACTTTATTCGTCGACTAGTTTCGTTTACACTGTAACATCCTCAGGACTATTGTTAGACGTTACAGTGTAAACGAAACTAGTCGACGAATAAAGTTTATTTCTGTAGAAAGCAAAGATAATATTAATTTCCTAAGTTAAAAATGGAATTCTACAAAGTTAAGGCCTCAACCATTCAGTGCATAATTCATTTTTGCGCAGAAACAGAATAACCATGCATATGTGCTATAGAAATATTTCATTTCAAGCGAGGCGTCCTTCAAATTAGTACACCGCATATAGTATTTCCTTAGTCAGGGATTTTGTACAAGAAATTGCATGGTGTATCGTACAGCGGGGCAATGGTTTACATTGAACGCGAGGGAATCAGGGGGGCGGGGTGATGGGCGAGGGTGGTGAGGGGGGGATGGGAGGCGGGCGCTTCCCCACTCCTCCTACCCTCCGCCACCCCTCCCCATCCCTCCAACCCCTAATGAACCGCCTCCTCCCGAATTGGTGTCTATATCGCATGGCGAGGGCGACTGAACAAACGCCCCGCTCGCACGCAAGATGAGAGGCCTCCATCTCCCACCTCCCACTTCGCTGTTTAAGGCTGCATGAATATTCATGACGGGTCACACAGCTCCCTCCGGACGTGGAGCCCTGAGACTCTCAAAAATCCATTCCTTTCTTCCTCTGCCAGGGCAATCGGCAAGATTCCCCGAGGTAACTGATCGAGGGAGCGGGAAAATGGAAGAGTTTTGAAATTAGGGCATGCTCTCGCGCGCCGAGGCGCGAAGGCGGGGATTTCCCCAGAACTCATGATTGTTTCGGTTAAAGTTTACTGCATTTGAGGGGACGTCGAGGGATTCGATGATAATGAGAGGGAGAGTGAGGGGGGACCCGGTCGAAATGACTTCAACGACGATTAATCCATTCCTTGGGAGCCAACGAGGAGCCCAAGAACAACTCGACGAAAGGCTCACGTGAATACACAGCCATGTATGATAATTCACTGCTATACTGGAATCTTAAACGAGTCCAAGATAAGATTTTCAAATTAAGTCGTACATAACAAATATTAGTTACTTGAAAAATTAACGTTGTCGATAATGTACAGACACCGAATATCATGTATATACCGTTCCAAAATGCATGAACGGCCAACGTTTTCCCAAGGCTGGTAAATATGATATTGTTGTATTCGCGTCAATCCTTCGCATGTTTAATTCGTGGTAATCTTGATATTTCCATATTAATAATCCAAAAAAATTAGAAGAAAGCTAGTAAAAGTTGAATGATATGAACGAGTCATTCAATAACAACCATTTTTAAACGCGTTCACGTGACGTCGCGTGGTTGAAATCTCAACAAGGTGAAAGCCCAAGGAAGTTTTCACGGTAATCACTCACTCCCCTTATCCTTCTCTTTCTTTCCAACAGCTTTGAAGAAAATAAGTGTAATTGATGTCATATGACCGCTCTATATACGCCGTTAAATTATAACTCATTAATATTACTTTCAATCATGCAAAACCTGATTACGTTCGAAAAATGACCACCGAATTTCGAAACCCGAATGCGCATATAATTAAGCTATCAACTGCTTCTTTTTTCTGAGTGAATTTTACCTCTGTGGTGAAGATAAAATGTTTTTGAAAGAAATTCGAGGAAGGCGGAAAAAATGAATGCAGGAAGTATTGAGAGGCCGTGGAATGTTGGAGACTGATTGAGGGGAGAATGCTGTGTGAGGGAAGGAGACGGAAGTGGAGAGAAGAGGCTGGAGGGATTGAAGAGATAGGTCGAACAACTTTAGCACGGTCTATTGCAGTGTGTGGCCTACGGGTATTTAGTTTCTCGGTAGGTGGGGCTTCAATATGCAGCTTTGTACTTGGAAGCGCTTAATCTTATTAACATCAGCATTAACAAAAACCCAACCTCAACCCTTTACGACTGTTTCAGAACGTGAACTCATGTTATTTTAAAATTTTAAGGAATCTATTACTAGTCCTTGGCTTTTTTTAATCAAAGCTAAGGCTGTTTCTCCCTTGAACGCATCCACATGTGAAACATCACGTAAAAAAACAAAATTCATCCCCGAAGATGGACTTGAACCCTCATTCTTTGAGTAAGTCAGCGACGGCATTACCCGCCAAATTACCCGGATCTGCCAGCGAAGTTTCTAAGTACAGCAAAATCAGTATCCTTTACATGCCCTAAGCCCCTAATATTAAGTACACCCGTCCAATAAACTAAGTAAGAGATAAAGAATTTATAATACGAGTATTAACAAAATTACTGGGGCATATAAATGTAATACTGATAAAAAATCATACCGCATGTAGATTAACCTTGCACCGTCAAACGTATGATTCACATTCTTAACTGTGATACTGAATACTTCGAACTGATGGAACTCCGTTCCGAAATAAAACTTCCATTGCCATGCCATTATTACGACTTTAAAGATTGATATGACATAATTACCTGAATTTAAGATCTAATGGTGATAATATTTTTAATGAACATTGATAACGGATATCTGGGCTCTTTGCATTTGCATTATTTCCTCGCATGTCATATATTTTTCAAATAATAGATGTTTCGGCTTAGAACGACTAGACAAGTCCCAGCTTTGGTTACAGCCGGCGAGCGTTACCTACCAAATCAGCCGTATTGGCTCATTAATACTAAACACATCTATTATTCTTGTCAAGAAATATTTTAAAATAAAAAGTAGAGTAAAACGTTTAAGATAAAAATAAATTTTGTTTTATTATATTTTACAAGATTTTCCATAATAATCTTTAATATTTCCCTCTGAAGGAGTTTAACGGGTAATGAATAGGCGGGTACCTGCCGCGGTAGAAGTAATTCGTCATAAAACGGGTGCAGGCCGCTTGGGAATGGCCATTCGGGCGATTTCAGGCCACTCCCCTGCACGGTGTATTAAAGTTAATGCCATTCAAGCCATTATATGCTCGTAAAGGATACGACTTTGTTATTAATACACCGTGGAGATGAAACCCACGAACCGCAAAACATGAGAATAATGTGCTTTTACGCTCAAAACACCCATCAAACTGCTTTTTTTAACGGCCGAGAAAAAACATTTCTGTCCAGCTTGAAACCTGGATGCCATCATAATTACGGAGCGCCAGCTTCATTTTACTAATCCCTCATATCCAGAGCAGTCTCTCTTGCGATCCATTAACAACCGATTAGCCATAATCCTTCACTCAAATAGTCGGAGGAAGTTTTTTAATTAAAAAAAATTTAAGCGGCGATAGGGAGATGCCATCGCACGGGCGACTCCCTCTTGAAAGGACCCCGCACCCACTAGCCGCCAACACCTCCAGCACGAGCTCGTCTGCACCTGACGGAAGAACGTACGTACACCTGAAGGTTGCACCGAAAGGATTGATTTAATCAAATTTATTGAAACGTGTAACAATTATTTGACCACTCCCAATCATTAAACTGGGCGACTGGGACTTATTCGAACCTTGAGGTGAAAAATATATATTTGTTTTCAATCAGTTATTCTTCCAAATAAACTTATTTATTGCCCTAGATATAATTTATTATTCTAGAGAAATACTTTTATTGTGTCCCAACCGCCAGGTTAACGGCAAGTGTAATTATGTGGATAACAGAGTACAAAGTGTAAGTCCGAGCTGTACGTATTTGATTTATTTGATCGGCCTATCTTGTCGTTTTAATTGAGGTTCACAACAATTCACTCTGTCTCAGGATTAATCTCCAGGAATTTTGTTTCCTGCCATTACTGATCACGTATAATACGAACGACAATACATTGACAAGCGTACATTGTCGTTGCATTAATATATTTGTAACAAAGGTTAAGCATTATACAATGAGATTCATCATAAAATAACGTGAGTGATGAATGGATACTCGCGACTTCAGGATGCAATCATTTTCATTTCAGTCGGAATATCGAGGAATTAATATTTTTCTGGCGTATGTGTGCATATCAAATGAATTGATGATGTTATAAATGCCTCCCTGTACCAGTTTTAATTGTACAATGACCTAGATCTAACCTACGTACGGAAAATACTTACATTCCATCTCCTGAACCTCGAGTACTGTGAACTACCTGTTGGATTTCAAATTAATCCTTAGTGCCCCAGGAAATATTATGACGATGGTTCGAGTCTTCACTCAAAAATTGTCTGCCAAAGAAGTTGGAGGATACTTAAAAATTTGATAGGTAATAAAAGTTTATAGGGTTTTTCTGTCAAAGTAGTTTCCTCGAGTTTAAAAATATAAGTGAACCTCCGGCTAATGAAGAGAAGATGCAGAGCCCCACGGATGAAGACGGGCGAGAGAAACAAATGAATGAGAATGGGGGGGGTACGTAAGAAGTCCGCCTCAAACCGTAAACTGATGCAAAACCATTCGTCTTTCCTTGACACTGGGATTCGAGTCCCCGAAGTGAATTTCAAGCAGTCCTCACACCGAGAGTTCACCAGCCATGGTGAACGCCGGATTTTTCTAATGATAATCGACAGACAATTTGAAGCAGTAGACAGACAATATATACCGCGTGTTCAAAAATAGTATAACTATGCAAATTCTTCCGACGTCCCAGAACTACATACCATGCATATTAAATAACCCAAAATTTAATTATGGCCATAATTTAGATTGATAAGCGCGGCCAGTTGTATATTCTTGAAAATACCTTTTACCAGGCATGCCCGTCTAATTACTCAGTAAATATATGTTAATGGACACGCTCTTTCTTAACGAGTAGTTAAGAAATACCGCTACGTATCCAAATTCTTACAAAAGATATTGTAGACTACAAACTTTATAATTTCGTCACTCATTGAATTAGCGTAATGCAATTACAATAACCTTCCTTCACATATCTTTTACACATAAATTAGCGAGATTTGTGTCGCTCAATAAGTAATCTTATTTCTAATTAATATAATCTAAAATTGATGCAAAGACATGCTATATCATATATTTCATCAAAAACTAACGGCTTCACAGCACGAGTGTTAGAGCGGAAATGATAAACATTCACTTCTTAGACAGTAGGCGTCGAACATGTTGCATTCCAAATAACTACCAATGCAATTTTTAACAGAGTGTGAAATGTGACAACAACATTTTTAGACGCTTTACACTTCGATCAATTTTAACTCGATTAATTTATAATATTTATGTAATTATAATTTTCGTAAAAACAGCAATGACTTCTGCATTTATGGCAACATCTGCATTAAATGTGCATTGGAAATATGCTTGAAATATTACTCTGAATGTTTCCGGAAAGAGCAATCAGGTAGCACAAAAAATATAAATCGGACCTCATTTCGCCTAAATGTTCTAATTTCCAGTAATGTTGTTGGTCTTACGGATACAGAAGCAATTTGGTTGACAATTATTAATTTCAGTTTTTGTTCAATTGAAGCATCATAGGTGCAATGCAATAATTGTTAGAGGCGTGATATCTTTTATCTGTGCATTTGGTATATCTTCACGATAGCTTCCAAATATCAACATCATTAGCCAATTCATAATGGACCAACTACAAGTAACTTTCTTCCCTTAAAAGAGACTAGAGAGGTACATGCAAATTGAAGCATATGTCTTCATGGATATTGGCCCTGTTTGAACTAGAACATTTGTGAACTGGACAGGTAGCGTGCTGGAAGCACCGTATTTCTCGGCCTACAAGACGCACAAAGCGCACAAAATGCCTTGTAATTTTTCAGGGTTGAACTTTCAAGGTAATTGCAATGGCCTCATAAGGCAAAGTCCAGACGATATCGGATTTTTAAACCACCGCGACACAATGTTGATTCAGGGTCTAACGGTGATAGGTTTGAAACTCTTTCATCCGTATCATAATTCATTTTCGTTCAATACGAATCGGAAAGTATTCCAACTTTCAGATCGAAAAACAATCCTGCTTTATCATCAAAGTGCAAATCTATCACATTTACCAGAAATTATAGAAAGGGGGAAAAACTCCAATGGCCCTAATAAACGATCGCAACTCTCGTCAGACTAATTGCTGTGTTGGTTTTCGTGTGAACCAAGAAAGAGCCAAACACAACCTCTCAACCAAGAATACCCTCTGTGGTGGTTTACGGGAAATTAATCCACGCCAGGGACCACACACACACACACACCATCCTGTCTGGAATCCTTCACGGGGCTGTGAGACCCCGTTAAAGATTCCAGGGGGAAATGTAATCCTTCACGAGGCTGTAGGGAAGACCCCGTTAAAGATACCAGGATGTTCTACGAGTACAAACTCTGTGACTTTCCACGAAGGACGAACACAGAACAATCACACTTAAAAGCACTCAAGAAACACACACACTCAAAGGGTCCAACTTCTGGGAGAAGCTGAAAACAAGTAGAGCGCAGACGAGGATATGCGTCGAACACGCGTGTTTCGGCCAAAAAATGGCCCTCTTCAGAAAACTGAAGGGAAAAAAACACCTCCAACACAAGGTTGTAAGTCATGCAGCCTCGCGAAGGATTCCCGAGAGGATAGTGTGTGTGTGTGGTCCCTGGCGTGGATTAATTTCCCGTAAACCACCACAGAGGGTATTCTTGGTCGAGAGGTTGTGGTTGGTCCCTTACGTGGTTCCCGCGAAAACCAACTCAGCAATCAATCTGACGAGAGTTGCGGCTGTCTATCATGGCCATTGGAGTTTTTTCCCCCTTCTTATTTTAACCTTGAGGCCGTAGAGGCTAGATCAAAAAATACAAATATTCTAGATGGAATAAATATCTTTCAAAAAGTGGGCATTCTGACTGTAGACAGGCTATTTAGATATGCCATCGTAATAGGAAACTATTTTTATGAAAAATATAAAATCCCTGATTTAATAAAAAGGAATTACCGTTAAGGGGCAATATTTAATATATTCCAAAAAAATTTCATGCAAATGAAGGTAGAAGAAAATTGGAGATTAATGTAGCTCTTAATTATTTATGAAATACCTAAAGATTTAAGAATATTACAGATAGTAAACGCTGTAAAAGGGAAAATAAAAGACTAGCTACTATAGAGAATGAATTACGGCTTGGAACAAAACGTGACTCGGAATATATGTAGCTTTATAATTGCATACATTTTAAGCTCTCTTTTTTGTTGTCGTGGTGTCAAGGCAGAACTGACTGGCTTAGCAGGACCAGGATGGGTACTATATTCTATTTAGGAATATTTAATGTATACTACTATTGTATATTATGAATATCTTAACACTAAAGCATATGATAAAGGTTGTCTTGTACGTTGTATCGAGACAGTCTTAATTCTTTCTATATAATAATAAAGAAAGTTCTCTAAAAAATGTTGAGTAATGGTGGTTGCAGAGCGTTTAGATCTACTTTCAATTAGTTAGAAAAAATTTGGCAAAGATAAAATAATAGGAGCCGTGAGCTACGAAACACAATGTATTGAAATGGCCGAAGATTCGTAGGAACAAATAGTTCAAATACCAGCTCGATGAAACACCACGCTCCACATTTTTTCTACAGGCACCCCACAAAATTATGGCAAATTTAGAATCAATTCAGGGCACATGCCATCGTAAACGGCACGTCAACGCGAGTATTTCCTAGTCGTGCAGAAACCATTCTTAGAGCAAATGATTTTCACCCTTCAAACGCAACTACCCGACGCTAATGTCAAGTGTCAATGTAAGTGGTTTTGGGATGGCCACACGGGAAGCATGCGGCTAATATACGCCAGTCGTCGTTTGATAGGTATCGCATGAAATTATGTCTAATTTTTTCATATTTCAGCGTACGTATTGACGCTTAACATCATCTTTTTTACACTAACCTAATCCCTCGACAAGTTATGTGCTTGTCACTCAGTTTTACAAAAAAACATATAGTCACAGTCGTTTACAAAAACTTTCGAAGGTTAATTTCTTCAACTTAATGGTTGCGGGCTAAGTGCATTTATTGGAAGTTGTTGTTACCGATTACCAAAACGAGAAGATTCAGCAAGTACCCTTTTATTCAGGTTTCAATCACGACGACGCCGAAAACGTTACAGTCACACGTACTCTGTATCTATGGGGACGAAAGTAAAAAATAAAGAATGATTTGAAAATTTCAATAATAATAGCTGGCTCAGACTTACGAGCATTCATCTTGGGGAATAACAATTTCCAAATTCACAAAATGTTTATTTATAGGGTACTATCGGTTTCATCACATAGGTGACATCTTCAGGTACTTGAAATGGAAAGGGAATAGAAATGGAGGGCGTGTGAAAATCACACGCCGTCGGGCTTAGTACTGGGTGAACTCTACCATCACCAACCAAACCAACCTTCGGGTTAATCTTGGAATTCAACCATCAAGGTAGGGGAGCAAGTTTCTTTCCCTGTGTCGGTTTAGGTTTCCCAGGAAGATATAGTACCTGAAAAATCATATAGCTTGGAGCTTGAGTGGAACTCCAGGTGCCCAGAGTAACTTGCCCGAGAATCAAACGCGGGCCCCCCGGTCAGTAGTCGAACGCTCTACCCCGTGGACTACCACAATCCACATGTATGTATATATACATACAGGGTATAAAGGGTCGCACCCAAAAGTGGTAGTACTGATTTTCTTACAAGAATTTTATTGACGATATACGTACATCGACTTAATAATCTTCAAAGTATGCTTTTTGAGCTGCTACACACTTAGTATAACGTTGCTCCCATTCCCGGTACGCCCGCTGGATATTTTCTTTGGGGATTCCGTTGATGACCCTCGTCGAAGCCTCTTGAACGGCCTTTATCGAGTCAAAACGTCGTCCCTTGAGCTGTCTTTTCATCATGGGGAAGAAGAAGCCCGGCCGTGCCAGATCGGGAGAATAGGGCGGGTGCGGCAACGTGGCAACGCCGTATTTGGCCAGGAGCTGTCTGACGACGAGCGCGCCATGGCACGGAACGTTGTCATGATGAAGCACCCAGCAGGTTGGGATGGCCGGTCGGACTCTTTTTACGGGTTCTCGGAGGCGGGTGAGAACCTGTACGTAAAAGTTCGCATTCACAGTCTCCCCTGGTGGGACAAACTCCTTGTGAACCACCCCATGACGGTCGAAAAACACAATCAACATCGTTTTGATTTTTCGGGTACCAGATCCTCCTGGGAAACCATAACCGGCACAGGGAAAGGAACTGGCCCCCCTACCCTGATGTGTGAATATTCACACGCCGTCGGGCTTGGTATATGGGTGAGCTCTACCATCACCTACTAAACCGACCTTCGGGTTGATTACTGTGTATATGGTTCATATATATATATATATATATATATATATATATATATACTGATAGTCATAACAAACACAGAAACCAAAGTTCTGTTCCTAATTCTTCTTGAGAAGGGTGGTTGGACCACCGAAGGTTCGAGGACCGGTGAGTCCCTCTTTTGTGTGTTTTGGTTTCTGTGTTTGTTATGACTATCAGTGAATTTACATTACACGTTTGTGGGTTTTCCAAAAAAGTGTATATATATATATATATATATATATCATTATATTCTGATATATATAATGATTAATGCGTGTATTGCAGAAAATAGGAATGGATTGGAGGGACAGGAGACTGATCCGCAGCCTGTACACGTCTCAGATTGCTCAGGTGCGAGTGGGGAACGGAGAGTCCGGATGGGCAGTGTTAGGAAGAGGTGTAAGGCAGGGTTGCCCATTGTCACCGGTACTGTTCAACGTATATGTAGAGGAAATGATTAAAGAGGCATGGGAAGAACTGGAGGTAGGAATGAAAGTCGGAGGGGAATTCGTAAAATCGGTTAGGTTTGCTGATGACCAAGCATTAGTTGCTCAGTCAGCCAAGGGGTTGCGCTAGGCAAAGAGGCTTTCTCAAGGAGGAGGGAGTTGATGACGGGGACTTTGAGTAGAGATGTTAAGACAAGACTCGTAAAAACTCTGATATGGAGCGTAGCTATGTACGGCGCGGAAACGTGGTCGCTGAAGCAGGAGGATAGACGTAGATTGGAGGCTTTTGAAATGTGGGTGTGGAGAAGAATGGAGAAGGTGAAATGGACCGAAAGGAAAACAAATGAGGAAGTACTAGAAATGGTAGGGGAGGAGAGGGGTTTGTTGAGAGAAATCCTATGGAGGCAGGAAAAATGGATGAAAGGCGTATTGAGCGGTAGTGGAATGTTAGAGAAGGCAATAGAGGGGAGAATGTTGGGCAAGCGAGGTAAGTGCAGGAACAGGATAGGGATGTTGGATGGGATGAAGGGTGGAAAGAAGTACACAGAGATGAAGAGGGACCTGATGTACAAAAATGATGTACATGTTTGGAGTTACAAAATATTCATTTGGTAGTTGTGTCCATCCAAAAACCTACCTTAACCGGTAGATTACCTAATAATATATATATATATATATATATATAATATAATTTGAACGGAGAAGTGAAACAGCGCTAGTGAACAAAAATACAGAGAAGCATACTATGCTACATATTTACGTTGTCATTCATTCGACCATTTTTCACTCAAACTCAATCCATGATGTGGCACCTTTAATTATACCACGCCACGCGCGAGTATACCAAGAATAGCTTTAACCCAGGATTTGCCATGGAGTCGTGAAGTAAATGATTCGTAACAAGGCGATTAGTGGTACACTTCCATCTTCTCAATAGATATGTTAGCCCCCATCGGGTTCTCTCCGTCTTCGTAGCATTGTGATTTCCCTTTGCCATTGTTCATCACAAACAGTCTTTACCCCGGTCAAGGAGATAAAAATTTGAAAATAATCCAAGAGTTTCTCCGCAATGAAGTCCGTCCGTCATTAAATAGTCCGGATTCACCAACCGTAATCGATGCGAGCGAAGGGTGAGAAAAATGCACTGCAGCAGAAAGCCGTGGTGTGGGGAGGAGTGAAAGAGGACGTAAATCAGATGATTTGTGGTCGTTGCACATGATTGAGAACTGTCCCTGAATCGAAGGGAGCAATTTCGTGGCATTTATCATTTGAAGCCTCTTTTCTAGATTCCAATCACATATTTCCTCACTCAATCGATTTACAAGGATTTATGAGAAATTAATTCAGCTGCCAGCAGACTGAGAAATCGTAGCCATTGAGCAATTGGCCGTTAAGCACTTAGCTTATGAGTCGAAGTCATTTCCGAGTGACCGAAGCGGTGGAATACGATTGACGAAAGGTATTACTCCCAATTGGGCGAAGTCACGATCCATTGAACGTCCCCATTTCTAGAAAATGCTATGCAACGTCGCTGCCTCGCCATATTAATGCTGATTTCCCAGGGAGTAAGCCCTGATCCGGGAGTTGATCCCAATGCCAGTAAGAGAGCCCTTCGCGTTGGCGTCCAGAAAAATATTTTAATCTACGTAAAACATAACTGACAGAAATTCTACCGATACCGAAAATTATATTTCTTTGCTAACCTGGCTGACTTGGCAGGTTTACGTCGCCAACCACTTGAGCATGCAAAAGCTGAATACCAATAATTTTATCGCTATTTCATTATACTCTGCTCTGTATTTCGTCAACGAAAGAATGCCTTTGTCTTGAGGGGGGAAAAATTAAAACCCAACTCTTCCTGATTTCATTTTCGCAAAGATATTCTTCATCTTTGGGCATATAGACGGAAATAACTCGGAACCGAAAAATTCCTATCGCCGACAGAATTCTTTCCGTGCCTCTCTTTCCACGAGGGGGGAAATATTTCCCGCGGAATAAAGCCTCTTTTCCGAGGGAAAGAAAAACATTTCTGTCATTCCCTGCCAAGAATTCCATTCGGTATCTCCGCATATTCATCAGCGGCGATTGTCCTCGCGGAAATATGCAAAGCATCCCCGCGCTCTCTTTGGGAAAAAGTCACGAACCGAAAGAATTCCGACCAATAACTTTCGCCGGATATTTGCTAATCGTTTGAATCAAATTGCTCCTTTAACCGAATGGAATGACGGATGTGGCAGAGGAGAGGAGACAAAGGACCGAGGTTTACTTAGTTTGTGGGGTGGGCAGGGGAAGGGGGGCGGAGTATAGAGTGGACGGAGGAGGGGTGGTCGCACGTGGCGCACGCGGGAGTATGTGGCGGATCACGCGAGAATCGATCACGCACCCAGACAAGTGCACGCGAGATCCAGGGAGCGGCTCGCTTTGGCGACGGAATACGTCACACCCAACTCCTAGACGAATGTTCAAACAAAAGACTTTTCTTCAGCCTTGGAACAATAACTGTATATCTAGTAACAATAGAAGACAAGAACACCCACCCTCTAGGTATAGGCCCTCGAATCAAGGGCCTATGCCTAGATTCCCCTGTCACCCAGGCGCCATCGCCTGGAAATCAGGATCCTCAATCGTCAATAGCAATGCATGGTGTCAATGCCTCGGATTTTGTGCCACCTACTATTAACGCAAACGGAACTCGCTAACTACATACAAAATAAGTTCCAGTTAACAAAGAGGAAAGGAGACAATTGAAAATCGTCATAGTTTCCACAAGATGAGCTGACATCATACTATTTATCTCCATGATCGTATCGTTTTCTCAAATTTTCGATGGCTTTCATTTAATTGCTTCCCGTACAAAACTGCCATTTTTCGAATAAACCAATATTAGACTAGCATTATCAGCATGCATCCACGATGGCATCGACAGGTGGTCTTTTCTAAGTTTCTGCATTTTTTAAGACTGCACATTGGACTTTTGCTTCACATAAATTGGCTCTTTGTGTCGCAGTTTTGTTCAGTAACGAGATAAGTCTTTCGACTCATCTCAGGAGATTGAACGCATGGAATTGAATACAATTCAATCAAATAATTGCTGCAGATGTTAATTGCTACAAGTGGATGAAATTGGGATGCATGAACTGTTACGCTATGCTAACTTCAGTATGTACGGATAGGTGTACTGAAGTTAATTTACGATGAGTGAAAACATAGGGAAGAGTTTAGGTTGAGTGAAAGAGGGCAGAAGAGGGTAGTTACTAAGAGAATTGTCCCAGAAATGAATAGAGTTTGTAATTATTACTATTTTCCCTTCATCAAGTATCAAGAATGTAAAAACTTGCCGAGCTTAAGTCAATTCGAACCGCACTGTGAATCAATTCTCAAGTGAATTTCATGTTTGAATTTGAAAATATTTTCAATCTTCAGAGATGGCTGCCAACAAAGTGGGTTAGAGGTTGTTGGGATGGAACCAAATATTAATACGGGTAGACTCTTTGAAAAGTGAAATTGCAGTTGCACAATTATATAGGATGTGTCCATCCAAAAACCAATTCTAACCGGTAGAATACCAATCATAATGTTGATAATAACTTCTTTGAAACGCGTGGCATTTGTTAAATTATGTACAAAGGGTGCCGATGTCAATTCACATTAATAGGCTTTAGGATTGAGCCAACTGTAATAAAATATTTTACGTAAAAAAGTAAACACGAGAGCTGCAGGTTTCATTAATGTTTGGTAGTAATAGAGTAGTGGTAGCTTTTTGGGAGGCCACACGTGTTTGGATACTGAGAAACAGTGCCAAGGGAAATTTCATGTTCCAATCAATACGCAAATTTCCATGATGCTGTCAGTGACGGTTTCCCGGGCCTTTAATGTTTTAAACAGGAAATAAATTGTATTGCCTGACTCTTACCGAGCTTTGATATGAGCATTACCAGCAATAAGAACTGCTCGAAACCGACATTGCGCGGACTCAGCATACCACTCAGAAAACGAACGTCAGGGAACAAGGAGAGAAAGTGAGAAATTAGTTGTCCTCCATTTTCTACGAAATATTAGGCGAGGGGACTGGACTTGCGTTTCGTGCAATTCTATTCTGCAAAATGGGCACTAGCGCATGTCAAATTTCAGGATTCCCTTACCCCCTTGATCGTAGTAATTAACGGTACATTGGAAACTACACATAGGAATAAAATTGACGCGCCCTGCCAAAAATAGCAAAGTTCACAACATTAATTGCCACCGGGGAAGGGGGTACCCTCCTTATCCTGACTTCCAACTAATATATTTATTACTCTATAAATCCACCCTGTTGTATCCATTCTAACGTAACACCACATTTCCATCTCATCTAACCTTCTTTTTTCTTTTTGCTGCTTCTATCGATCACATCTCGCATATCATAGAAGAGTGAACGCCGTATGAGTAAGTTTTTATGAGCCACTTTCTTATGCATAGATTAGTATCGTTTGCCATAAGAAATTTTTCTTCAAACTGACATCCTTCTCCCAGCCCTTTTCAGCTTGTCTCATCCCTCCTTCGCCAGTTACCTTGTTGCCTAAATAGCAAAACTATCCCGCTTGTTCCAGTGTGTCATTCACCTGTCTTTTTTTTAAGAATACCTTCCTCTTTTCGACATTACACCATCGCCTTTGTTTTTTCACGTTTACTTTGAGATTATACATTCCCATCCACTCCATACAGCCTACACGAAGTGTCCTTGTATGACGAGTAGCTGACGTCAGTTTGGTACTCTATTCTTAATACGGCTTATTGGTAGAACTATTTTCTGGGACGTCTGATCTGTATTCCGAGAACTGAATTGCATTTTAAGCAGTACATTCAAAGGATTGGTTCATTAAATGATATTATTTTCTCAGGTTGAGAGCTTGATAAATGATTCGGATAATAGAGAAAAATATTTGTAATAAAATTATTATCTTGAGTATATGGTAAGGAAATACTAGAGGTGAGTATGAGTTATCGCCAAAACAATTCGTTTTGGAGAATTTCGGGGGTGGGGTGGAGGCGGGGAGGGAGGATCTTGGCGTTGCAAAGGTGGAGGATGGTGTATGGGAGGCCCCGCTTCCGGCCCGAAAACCGACCTTCGGTGGATGGACGCCGATAGACGGAGCCGGAGGAACACGTCCGAGGAAGGTGCAGGGAGGCATATTAATAGCGGACGGGATTCCCGAAGAGCAGTCAAAAGGCACACCGAACGACATCCAGTATGGAACTAGCGTAATCTTCCAAGATTGGGGAATGTCGTCCCTCCGAAATAAACATTTTTATTCTTAATAGGGCGCATTGGTAGAACTATTTTCTGGGACGTCCGCCGCTTTTTTTCTTTTTTTTTGTGTCGAACATCGTGATGGAGCGGGAATAAGCTGCTCTTCGTCCCAAATAAACTCGTCTCCATCTATACGCAATAAGACATGATTTTGCAATTTTCCCCATACTTAACTTCACTTCAAAACTCAAGACACGATGGCTCCCCAGACTTGTTCCAACTAGATAAATATAAAAAAATGTCAGCGGGTGCATATTTATATTTACTTATTGACAGCACTTATCTCCTTGCTTTTACCATCTTCATATTTGTGGCACTTCTCATTCCTTTATTAGTGACGAAATACTTTGTTTGGGCATACGAGGGTAGGCTGATAAAAGTAATGCACACATGCTCGTAGACCAAATACAAAATGACCTCCAGAAGCACTCCTGGTGCCATGTGGAAGTAACAATCCCCCTCAACACGCATGCGCAGGTACGAGGTCGTTACATTCATCGAGTGTATTATGAGAAGTGGAGGTATGGAGGTTTGTTCTAGTGCTATGTCAACGCGAGTTAAACAGCGTGCTGTTACCGAATTTTTAACTGCTAAAAAATTGAGTCCTCCTGAGATTCATCGTCGTTTAAAGGCTGTCTATGGTGACGATGCTGTTGATAGGTCAACTGTGAATCGATGGATTTCTCGTAATTTTTACAGGATTTTTAGTTCTATTAAACCACTGAGGAGTAATAATATCTAATGCATACATATATTATATAATAGTTTCTAGACAGGAACACGTAAAGTAAAATTTTCCGGGGATAGAGATGGTGCGGTGGCTATCGTACTGCCTTTCCACCCGGCGGCGTCGAATATTTTCCAATCGTATCCCTACTAGAGGTGCTTTGCGGAGGACACTTTGAGTGAGTACGCCGTCCGTCGGATGGGACGTTAAGCTGTTGACCCCTTGACACCTTTCGTTAAGAGTAGGCTAATGCCGACGCCGGGTTTCTCTCCATCCTTCATCTTATCTTGTCCATTCCTAATGGCGCAAATGACCTCAGCTGTCGGTCGCCTCCCCTACATACTACTTCTACATGTAAAATTTTCCTTTTCCCAACCTTTGTAACTTAATGGTCACCATCTTTACCAATGAAAAATGCAATGCTTCCATATTTTTTTAACAAAAACCTATTACCAAACTACAAAAAGAAAGTATTTATATTCCTAATTTTCCTGATCCCCATTATATTATTGAAAACGAATGATGTGTTGCATATCTTCTTTGCTTGTTAAATCTTAAGCGATATCATCCCACCACATTTTTGAAACATGATGATAAAACATTTATCGACACGTATCGTACCTATCTTCACCGCCATTACTTCAAAATTGCCAGTCAAACAGAAATCAATCTTAAAAGGGAATTCATATTGCCAGCAGATACGACAGCAAAAACCTCAAAATGGAGAATGATGATTCCAATAACAACAGAACGGCCAAAAATCTATTTGAGCAAAAATTTCGGCTCCCGCAGTCAAATTGCTACTACATCCGGAACTTGCGTGCAGGCAAGTCGTAAAAAAATCGTAGAGTGAGAAAAGGCAGACAAGGGCGGAGGGGGGAAGAGTCGACCCATTTTCCGATTGCTGTTTTCTTTTCCGAGAGGTACTCACGATGGATGCCGCGGCCTCTCAAATCGAAACCGAGAACTCGACCTTTCTGGCATACGTTGACCCTGAAAGAGCCTCGGGGGCAGCACCTCTGCATCCCGTGCCCAGCAATGCCAGGCAGGTGAGAGGGGCGGCGTGAGAGGGCGAGGGGGCACAAGGCACCAAGGGGGGAAGAGCCACCCGTGGGAAAGCTGGGAAATCGAGAATGGAAGAGGATGTGTGAAATACGAAATTATATGCCACATATGTCATTCGCGAAAATTGTTTGTGACTGTGAAAAGAGAGAAGTAAATAATTTAAAACCATATCTTTTGAAAAAATAATAAAATTCGTTGAAATGGCTGATGGAAGTTGAATAAATGAAGTCCCAAAAGTCAAAACGTTTACATGTGTCATTCTTGGATAACATGATGTTTTTACTTTAAAGAATTTAGTGATGCTTGAGTGAACATATGATGGACGTGAATTCTTAATCTAAATCAACAAACCCAGTTTAAATATCCTTGCATAATAATATTTTCTCCAGCCGACTAAATTCATCAAAGAAACATAGAGTTGACTATACCACCAAAAATAATTTATGAACTACCTTCTGGCCGATGCATTAAAAAAGAAAGTAAATGGTAAATTACACGTTATGCATTTCAACACCGGTCAAACCTGGCTATTCTCACTCGACAAACTCAGTCGTGAACAAATAAATAATGATTTTCAGAAGAAAACGGTAGAAAAACTTCTACAAGCGATTTACTCTTTCTGTACTTAATTATATATATATATATATATATTAATTATATATATATATATATATATAATTATACCATATATATATATTCAAATACGAAGTCCCGCCATACGGCGCACAAATATTCATTCAAACATAGAAATAGGTATAAGGAAAGGGGATAGGAAAACACATAAAAGGCGAACACAGGACATGTGGGGAAGGCGGTTTTTGAGCAGATCACGAAAGTAAAAATGTTTCCTTGACCGGGATTTGAACCACGGGCCTTCCACTTGCCGGGCGGATGTGCTACCATTACACCACCGAGGAAACTTAATTAACTTTGAGATCTGCGATGTTTTTAAGACGCCCAAGTGCTCCGAATCATTTGCCAAAGGAAGGCTTTAGGGAGTTGTTCCACCCAATATATATATATATATATATATATATATATATATATATATATATATATATATATATATATATATATAAATATATATATATATATATACATATATATATATATAGTATATGATTTTTTGAGTCGAACTCAAAAAATCGAATATGGTCACAGGCACGGTATAATTTTTTATGCAGCTTAAAAGGCATAAATATGATTCTTCACCCATATGTCATTTTGATTTATTATATCCTCACATTGACCATGAGTATATTTTATTATTTAAAATATTTGTGCTAAATAATTTTATTGATAATTATTAAAATATCGGCTTCGATACACAATAACGTTATCTTTTCTAACAAACTATAAACTTTAACGTTTTGCTAAAGGACGGAATTATGAATTTTCCATTAAAAAAGAGTTCGATGCCAAAATCAGTAAACCAAAATACTTTTAATAAATAAACACCCTGTAAGAACTAAAAAAACGGTCTTTCTTACTCTATCTGATTCTATACTGACATAGCTACAACCATGAGAAGAAATGAAAAGAGGGGACTCAAAAAGGGAGATGGAAAAGATTTCCGTGAAGCATATAATTACCATATACTTCAACAGTTTGTCATTAAGGTTAAGTGGCAAAAGAATTTCTCTTTCGCTCAATGTCGTGAAACCAACAAAAGTTTAAGCTAATTGTATTCACGCTTACTCGTACTGTAAGATTAAATTAAACACAGTTTGCATGATGAAATAACATTAAATAAGACATATCATCCAATCGACATTTCTGGAAATTTGTATCTTTGCTAACTAGCTGAGAAACTCGTATCTTTCACGAGTCTTTAATTTCCAGAAGGGCAGATGTGAAACAGCAAAAATAAATGAATATTTGATGGATATGGCACCTGAGCGATCGGCTAACGAGCTGCAAGCAACTTACCTATACGCCATCGAGTTCGCGTTAGTAACGGGTCATTCATAACCACTCATTTTCCGCTCTTCGTGGTCAAGGCGAAGGGAAAGGATGCTAGTGCGTATCAACTCCCTTCTTCCCCGCTTATTATTCAGAGACAAGATCATTATTTCCCGACTTCCTTATTATTATATCACGCTTCGTACGAGGAAGGGATGCAAAAAAACCGGACTTGGCTTCTTTTCCCCGCTACTCCCCCTCGGCGTCGTCCGCATCCGCTTTGCCTTAACCCTCTCCTTGACTCCTGAGAGCCGTGAGCCCCAGAAGTTATCCGAAGATTTTTTCTTGCGCTCAATTTCACGGGCGCCCTCCACGATGACAGGCAGTCCGACAGAGTGCGCTCCCGCGAATCATTTCTCCTTCGTGGGTCCGCGACGTGAGGCATGAACTATTCCGGGAGACGGGCAGCCATCCCGAATCACCCTCCCGTCGCCCGCCCCGAGGGAGGCCAGCGGGGGCCAACGAAGAGGGGAGGATAGAGCACTGGGACGAGGCGTTTGGACGCAAGACGGCGAGAAGGTCGCGGAAATGTCCCCTAGTGGATGCAACTTCTCTCCCTCTACAACAGGGTATGAGAGAGGGAGGCCTGCCTCATCCTTTCCTCCTCCCTCCTCCCCCACGAGCTTCCCCGTTGAGAGAGGATCCCTTCTTCCTCCACTCCTCGCCCCCTCCTGCCCCAATGTCTGGTCGTCAGTGTGGTGAGCGGCGATGTAATTTTTTTCCATTTAAGGCGGATGAATAATAAGCAAATATTTTTAAAGTATTTTTTTCTTCAATCGGCAAGGAAATCATAAATCGTTCCCACATCGAAGACACCTCAAACGATTTCTGCGCATATACAACTTTTAAAAGAATTGGATGAACTCGCCAGCAATTATTTTTCCCTTGGTGAAATACACAATTGTATTTTTATTAAAAGGGAAATTTTTTAAGCGTTTTGGTAAAAGTTTAAAAGACAAGAGATTGAATAAACAGATACTAAAGATAACGAAATTCCTATGGATGATTGACGGTATTTAAGGACACCTTCATTACTTCGATTTGTTTGTTAGCATACGTAATAGTTCCCAAGTCCCAAGGACGTGGGTACTTTATGGTATGCATTATTTCCTTGTGGTATAAGGTAGTTAGATTTTCATTTCGCTGGCAGCCACGATTAGATATAACCTATTATCCAATAATCCCATCTCAAAATATTTTCCGAAATTATCAGAATCACAAGGAATATTTATCAGGCCTAAGATAAAAAGTTTTGGTAGAGTTAGAGAATATATTTTTAGCATCGTTGAAACATCTGGGGTTTTATATATTGCTTTGCGAAAATATTTTAATTACTCAATTAATTGAGAATCAATCTTTCGCTCTACCAAAAAAATTTGGGATTTAATTTGTGTCCAATCGGCCAAGAATGCAGGAAATCATTCAGCACTGCTTGTTGAACCTATAAATTGGTAGCATTATGAAAGGAACTTGAATTAACGGATGAATACGCATATCCGTTAGAAGAGTATAAAATAAACACTCATTAATTGTAACAGCCACCTTCATCTATATAGGCATTTCAATAAGATCATCACATCATATAGATAGCATACCAAAATGTTGCGCACTTTCTTCTAACCCCACCAGGTCACAGAATTCACCGACGCATACAACCCAGTTTTCGCTAAAGGCTACACTATACGGATGTTTTCTTTTTTTTTAAAAAAAGAGCTAATTCCAATCTGTCAGCTCGAAATAATTTGTTTTTCTCGAGTAAACATTGCCATTACGTACATTTCATTCGCGAGGCAGCATAAGCCTCCCCCGAGACGAAACCCGATCTCGGGTGCGGGTAACCCCATCATTAATTTCCTCCTCACCCATCTCCAAACGGGGCGGGTCGGTCCCCTCTCTCCCTCCGCGACCCCCTCTCCCCCAACCGCGATTTCACGGGCACCGGGAGCCTAGGGCAGACAAGTGGTGTGATCGGAGAGGCTGCGTGCGTGCGTACACCGACATTAACGTAACACTGCCCCCCCTTTCATGTGTGCACACACACACCCTCCCCTCGCTCCCACCCTCCCGCAACCCCCGACCGCGCGCCGCGAGCACCCTCCTTTCGACTCATGAAGAGACGACTCGACCCCCTCGCTACCTTTAATCCCCAAAAGCAATGTAAACCAGAGGCCAACCAACGCAAGAGGGGACAGTGGCACGACGTCATGGCCGAGAGGTGACCCAATGCAGTGCGTGCACCTCCGATGACGACCGACGGTAGCCAAGTGGTCATCGCCGCCACCACTGCCATACCTGTATAAGCGGGTGAAGTGGTTTCTCTCCACAGTCCGACCAGCAATAGCCGCTTTGGTGGGGGCGCCACTAACCCACGAGCTTGTGAGACGAACATCGGAACGTGATTTCGTAAACTTTAATGTCCTGGATTTATAGGCCTCTTATCGCGCGAGCAAGAAGTCCAGGGCCGCCTCCAACCGCTCGGTGGGCCGCAAATGCGTCGGAAAGGCGGATAATCGCGACTGCGGATCTAGCCTCTGGTGCTGCGGCGCATCCATCCTTAGTGTCGGGGATCCTTTTTCAAAATGACCTGACCACTAGAGAAAGGGGATCCGAGGACCATATTCTTTTTACTCAATTAATATTAAGTTACGTGCACAGAAATGAAGTGTGTTAAAAATCTAGATGCGTTTTAATAATCTTTCATGGAAGCATCGTTTCTTTCCGACGAGAAATCACCCTGAATTGCATCCAGTCGCGATTTAGGGGATAATCTCTGCTCAGGAGAAGTAAAATGATATATTCGTACGTATGCAGCAAAATATTTAGTCACATTGATTGGAATTAGCCGGCCCCGGAAGCGGCGGGGTTGCGTCCTCGTCTGCCAACTCAGAGGTCTCGGGTTCGATTTCCAACTAGGTGGTTTTTCGTCCGCCTAGGGTCTATGCAATTGTCAAATTGTTATATCAACGTTCAACGTCCGAAGTGCTGTTTTCGAACTAATGCAAAATAAGTAAGTAAATAAATGAAAACCAAATAGCAAATGAAAAATCGTGGTGAACTTTACTGAAAGACACCTTTATTAGTCCTTCAGTCATTTTCTGCAAATAATGTTTCCAAAAAAGTATGACTTGAAAATCTGAAGGAGTGAAAATAATAGTTTCTCCCAATTATGGTCTTGAACTATGCTTGGACATTATTTTGCGAATGTGATATTAGCGAGCGTCTCGAGAAATTATAGAGCACAGTTTTCCACGTTTCCACGCGATGCGCCTTACACGGTTTGAATTCTAAGAGATATTTTATATTTTTTATAAAAGCTATTTATATTCTTTTTAGCATACGTCACCCTTATTCATTCAAAGGTCATATCAAAGCACAGAACCCGAGGCGGGAACACGATCGGCGACCTCCGGATGGGGCGAGGATCTTGACATATTGTATACATAGGTCGAAGAAGCTGCTCATGCCTCAGGAAATAGTAGGTTTCTAGCAGCATTGGGGACATCCATACGAAGGTGGCAGATGGATAAGCACTGCCGCCTTACAACTCGCCATTAATATGCTTCTCCTTATGGTATACTTCCCAGTGTGGCTTTTCCGTATGGTCTCTCCTTCTCCATCACATGAATACATCGGAACTAAATTTTCAAAATTTCAACTCATTTGATGCTAATGCGTGCTACCATTTCCTTCTGCTCGCCTCCCAATCATATAGTACTCTCCTCTACCGGGCGAAAAATCAATTTTTTTCCCTCACGTGTCACTGAAATACTTCTTTAATTTCAATCAAAAAATAAGAATCTACGTGCTCGTTCCAATAAACTTGAAGTGTTATTATTTGGCCAAGCATAAAGAAAGCAATGGCAATCCTCCCCGTCCCATTTAAGAAATCCTTTTCAGAAGACACTCCCCAGTTTCAACGATGACGCCAGTGAATAATATTTGACGCAGACGACAGAGCCCAACGAGTCCGAAAAGGCAAAGTATTATTATTTCTTCATCACATTAATCCGTGGACTGGGTGAGGAAAGCCATTGGTGCCGAATCCACAGCTGCACCTCACCGCACAAAGGGATGAGACCAGCCATAAACATGGCAAGATTATCACGGGACTCTCCATTCTCCGTCGGCGAAAACCTTTTCCCCGCCACAACACCGGTCCTCCCCGCATTAATAATTTATCAGCCACTAGAGGGCCTCGAACGGGCGTGAAACTGCGGCACTCGACGAATACAACGAACGGTCTCCCGGAACACGACGGAGAAGGGTCCACGGAGGCGGGTGATTATATCGCGCGAGTGTGCATTGTCTGTTGACGGGCCGCTCCGTAGACGGCCCGTCCCAGTTGGCACGTACGCAATGGCGTCAAAAACCATTCATCGAATACATGAGGCTAAAACCTATTTTAGTAAGAAACTGAGGATTCCCGAGACCATTTTTCTCCATTTAGGGCGGGCCAGCGGCCATCGAAAGTTGGAACTCATCGGGAAGAGCGGCGTAGAAACTTGTTGTCCTCATCAGAGTTATAATGCGGCAAAAAAAATACATCAGGAGCACAACAATTTTACGTACGAACTAACCGCCAGTTATCGCGAACAATTCCTTACGCGACGCCAAAATTAGGGAACTGGGAGCCTGAGAAAAACCTTATGAAGCCCCGGGACCTTGAAGTAAGCGCCCTCCAATCTATTAGCATTAGCCATCCGAGCGGCATCAGTCTCTTTACGGGAGGAAATCGAGGTTATACAGTATTTGCCATTCGGTAAATTTTGAGGCAGACAAGATTATAGGTAGAAAAAGTAAGATGGATGAAGAGAAATCCAGCATTGATATTAGAAACAATCCTAGCAACAACAATCTCTAGGTTTTAACATCCTAGAGGGAACATCATACCCTCGTACATGAAGGACGTAGGGCCCTGTTCAACTTGACCCACGACCTACAGGTCGTGGGTCAAGTTGAACAACAGTTTGCTCGTCACATCAAATCTGTCACAGATTCGGGATTCGAACCTGGGCTTTTGTGGTGGAAAGTGAGTAGGTAAAATAGTCAGCGCACCAAATCGACCTATTCATCCGTTTATTCCATAACGCCTTCCCCTCGAACCCTAAGTGCACAGGATATCAACGGAACTATTTTCGGGAAGACGAGCAATCGGCGGTTCGAAATTAAGATATGCCAATTCGAATATTATATATTTGGTGGGGTGACGCCAGCCAAGTGACATGTGAGTAAGACATCGGGCTTTCCCGAACCCGACATTCAACTGTTAATCCTGCTTTCCATCTGAATAAAAACGTATAAAATCGAATCACACCTAGTGAAAGCAACTGTCTCAAAGAAAACCACGAGCTAATTATGAATTGAATGCAGAACGGCCGGTCCCGTAGAATTATCTGAAACTCATTCACTGCTAGATAAAAAATATTTATGGTCCTTAGTTACAACCTGAGTGTACACCTACTTTTTGGGCTTAGTAGTAAAATAGTATTTTAAAAAGGAGCTCACTTCACAAAATTTCATTTAAATTTATTTTTATTTGCAGATACTAAAATAAAATAATTTTATTTTGCCATAGCGACATAGATCCGATTTCAAGAAGTTACACTTGTAGCCTGCGTTTAAGGACCCGAGACAAAGCCTTTGGTTTATCAAGAATGTCTTTTACTATTTTCGTTATGCTTTTTACGTGATTTGTCTTAGGACAAGGATCAAAAGAAAATCGATAGATTCATGAATATTCAAATAACTTCATACTTTCACTTCTTATACGACTGAAGCTGGTTCAAGAACGTTAAACATTTTAGACGACTGTATTCTGAAATTGTGACAATCACATTGTTTATATCTTCCGTGAAAAAAACTTTTACGAATGCACACTATTCAAATCATCACCATGGTCGACAACTGGCCGAGAGTCACTCCATGTTGCATTGCCTTGTCTATACCCCTTCCTCTATCCCACTTGGAGTATTGTAAAGAATTCAGTGTAATTAAATGCAAAAATGTCCCGCAATGGCCATAAAGAAACTCTAATTGAAAAATTATTGGAAGGATTATGCTGAAAACAGGCCGTCATGTCACTAACCACTCTTTTATTTAAAAGTTGGCCAAATTGCCTTTTTTAATCACATTTTTTACACCATTGGCGGATTTATTCCCAATGAAAATTCACAATTATGTTTTTATAAATCTGTGATGACGGAAAGATGATTTTTTACGATGCTGACAAAAGTGGAGTGTATTTTGTCACAACACCAAATTGTAATTTATTATGTTAGAAAACGGGAAGAACACTTAAGGCCAAAATAACGGTGCATCTCGGCGTAACTGGGGCAATGAGTCGATGTTTCCAAGCATTTGATTGATGACATACCCTCTTCTAACTTTAATCCTACAGTCTTACACACAAGTACTTGTTACAAAAGTGCTTAACTGGATTTTATGGAAAATTTGGAAATTTGAACATTCTCTTAATTATATGATTCGAAATGATTACATATTAATGAATCAATCATGCTGTACTGACCCTTTTTTCGGTACCTTCCATACCCATTGGGCAGCTTTCCCAAGACCCTGGGGCCTTGTTTCCACCTGACTTTGGTGTTCTCCACGAGAATATTTCTCTCCTCTTCCCGAATTCTGTAATTTCCTCTCCCTTTTCCCACTCGCGTCTCCTATTCCTAACCAACCCCTCCTCCCTCTTCCTGTAAAGGTACGAGTTCCACATTCACCGCTTATAAACACCGGTAGACCTCACGATAATGACGCGGCATTTAAACCGGACGAAGAACATTAAAACCAAAGTGTTGACAATTGCGAAGTATTTTTATCCCCACGTTGCATAGGCTGAGCTGTCGTTATAACATAAATGATCAGGGTTAAACTCAAACGATACGGACAGACTCTGCATGCCAAACATGAGATGCCAACGTAAGCAATGAAACAAGAGACAAACGACTGTTGAAAGTTGTAATTGTTTCCGATTCTGAAAGAAACAAGGAAAGACGGACTCCCAATCAATTTTAAATTTTCCTGTATTTTAAAATTCATTGAAAAGTTTACTGCTACGATAAATGCTGGAGCAAATGTGTTGCAAATTAATCTTTCAAAAATGTACAATGATTCGTTTTAAAAGGCTCAGTAAACAGAAATATATATAATGCAGTAGGTTAGTAGGTAGGTGCCAATTTGTGAGGTAGCATTTCTGGATAAGGACAGAGCGCGGAGGTGCATCCAGAAGCGTATTCGGAGGCTATTGTCACGCATACACCCGCGGTGTCTTTAGGAAATATTAATCACAGAGGTGAGGGCTTAGGGGACGCGAAAGGGCATAGTTGCGTGAGGGGATGCTTTCCAACCCGGGGGGGGGGGGTTAGCGGAGAAGACGGTGACGGGGCAATTGCGCGCGTGGATGGGCGAATTCAATTTCACGCGGCAAGGGTTCGGAAGCAACAGGGAGTGCAGTAGGGTGGGTGATGCAATGAAAAAGATGATCCGGAGTGCAACTGAGAATAAGACGCGTGATGAGAGAAGGAAGAATAAATCACTTTTGAATTGACAAGGAGGCACGGTAACCTATCACACACCTAACATCTTATCACAACAATGAAATTGTCTTTCTTCCAATGGGCCAAATGTGTTGAGCCATCATGAAAAGCATTATTAATGTAGATCTACCCTTTTCGAGCCTTAGTTTCAACGTCATATCCAGAGACCCATGTTTCGTCACCTGTTATAATACGCTTCAGTAATTCTGCATCGTCGTTTACTTCATTTAGTGACTCCCGAGCAGCTTCCATTCGCCGCTGTTTTTGTTCAAAATTCAACAATTTTGGAACGATTTTTGCTGCCACGCGTTTCATACCCAAAAAATTGGAAATAATGTCATGACCATGACATGAACAATGAAGTCGTCATCAGCGACCTCTCTAATTGTGATTCGGCGATCGTTCATAACCATTTCTTTCACTTTTTCCACGTTTTCATCGATTGTTGATGTGCTGGAGCGTCCAGGGCGTTCGTCATCTTCAAGGTCTTCACGGCCTTCTTGGAAACACTTATACCACTCGTAAACTCTTGATTTACTCATAGCAGACTCACCATAGGCCTATGTTAACAGTTCACACACTTTGTCACACTTTATTTCATTTTTTACGCAAAATTTGATACAAATTCTTTGATCCATTTATTTTAACAGACGAAAATCGTCTAGCTCATAAAACACGTCTAACCTTAGTGGCTGTCACAGACAAAGCCTACAATGAAAACAGCTGAAAGTTTTATCATACTTCAGAGGCATGTATACCAACATAATAAAAAAAATGTTCGACAATCGGACTCTCCAAGCCCGCGAAATGAAAAAATTCTCGTTATGTTTTGAACACACCTCGTACTATGCATCCATCTTTCCTACCTCCTTTTAATTTCTCCAAACCATCCTCTCCCATCCCTCATGCCTAGCACTTCCTCGTTCGTTTTCCTTTCCGTCAATTTTACTTTTTCCACTGTTCAGCACACCCACAAATCAGAAATACCTCCGATTAATGCTTAACCTTTTGCTCCAAACGACCAAATCTCGAAACCGTGAAAAACGACGCTCTAAAGGAACATCTTTTTATGCTTCCAAAAGTTACTTAAATTGCTACCAGAGTCATGTCACTACATTTCCCTTAATACTTCCAGCTACTCACCTAAATAAAAATATTTTATTCCTACCACCGCGTGGCTGACTGACGGACACAATGGCAAAATGATTCAAGAAATTTCTCATTACTTCTCAATTTCTCCAATAGCTAACTACTCATCATATTCAAAGGTTGAACACTCAGAAAAAATTTCTATAGTTATTGAATGGAATTCGGCCTCGGGGCCGTTCTCGCATTAATTTTCTCAAGTGTGAACAATATTTGGACTAAATTTTCTCTAGTTGATGTGCAATGCTCGCTTTCCCTCCGCTTACTTATTCTCCGAATACTTTTCTTTACATACGATACAACTTGAAATAATGCATTTCAAAGAGTTTGCCGTGACATTTTTGACGATTTCGACGTTTTCTTCGATATGCTTTCGACAATCGTTCACGTTGAAAGATAATTTTAGAGCCGATATGGCACTAAAATGCAATGATAACATCTAAAAATGCAGTGGTGTCTAAATAGATTACATTAGAAAAAGCATTAAAAAATTGTCATCCATTCATACGTGAATTCTATCCATACATATTCCGAATATATTCGATGTTTTCCGGCTTTACTTTGTGAAAACCATTATCACTGAAGTAAAAATACCAATGAATCTTTTCACCAAATATTTTCCTCCAGCCACCTCTTTCCCCTCCTCACCTCCACCTTGTATACGAGTACATAACCGACATGCATGTGTACCTAGGTATCTGGGGATGACGCCAATGCGTCGAAAATATTTGTACCGGGTGAAAATTTAGTGCCAAGATACATTGGCATTCCCACTTCAGTGAATATTCCAAACTCTGACCAATACATTTTATGAAAATATTTCAGAGGCAGTGCATATCGCCGGATAAGGCGCCCGTAACGTATTTCCAAGATGATGGTAGCGTAACTGTTTTAAAATGTGTAGTATTGTGATCAATCATGATAAAAACCAGTCATTTATAGCAGTTATCTACGCCATGACATTGCTGTATATTCTTTGAGTGTTCCGGAATTACTGGAAATCTTAAAGAACGCCTTAATTCTTGTGGAATCTCCCTGGAGAACGAGCAGGTCCGCGTTCCTAATTTGCCATATACTTCACTGGAAATCTCATAGAGGTGACGACGTTGCATCCCGCAAATTTTAAAATACGAAGGAATCATAAAAACATTTGATAGAATATAGGAATTGCAAGAATTCCACTAAGAGACTCTTCAGAGCTAAAGCGGTGGCCACTGGCTGCTCTCGCTTTTCCCACCAGGAAACTCCGTCGTATGTGATATCGACCAAAAAATGCACTTATTCGATTGAAGCTTTTAGCGTTTCATTTTTCGTTGCTTCCACTTCGATTAACCAATAGACTATTGCAATCACGTAAAATACCAAAACTTTCTCTTTCCGGTATGCTGAAGACACCAGGACAATTGTCAGGAAATTCCACTGAAGAAAAAACTAATTGAATTGGGTAAATTGGGTACAGAACACCTATTTGGTAATAAAATTACGTGTGCGACCATGTATATGAGACGAAAAAAATTGCTTGAAATCAATGCAGTTCATCAATGCAAGTGATTCGTGATAGTTAATTTATATCTTATAAAGAGGAAGCACGAAATGGATTTTATTTGCAATAAATCACGACACACGCACACACACATTACAGCTTATCGAATCGCAATCGTAAAAAAATTCGTCTCTATTATCGCAATAGACTCCTTTAAAAAGTAGAAGGATGCTCAATTTTATAAAGTTCAGATGAAAACTAACCAAAATGTAAAAGCTACGATGATTTCATTCTGCTAAACGGGGCCTTCTGATTTTATAGGATTCGGACCTGATTCTGTTTTGATTCTCGCAAAGGTTATCAATTTACCTCGATTCATTTACTGAAACAGATATCCCAAAAAATACCGAAAAAAAGAGATCATGGATTCCGTTCCAATATTAACGACGAAAACGATTTGAAAAATCCAACATGCCGATTCCGGGATGTTTCAAGCAATCCACCCGCGGCAAAAAGAAGTATCCCTTTCCGCGTTTCCGTGGGCGGCCCGATCTCAACCACGATTGGGATCAAAAACCAAACCTCACCACCTGTCTTCCGAATTCCCCTTTTACCTTATTTTTTCCGCACGAAAATAAATGAAGCACGCCGGTTGATTTATGTACCTGCACGCACCGATGCCGTCTCCCCTCCCACCAACGGACAAGCATTTCATTGTCTCCCATTGTTACGCCTCACCCATTGTTTCGTCGTATGCAGGCGGCGCGCGCTGTAAATATACACTTTCCATTTTTTTTTCCTTTCGCCCGTTCTGCGTTCTCCTCGGGCGGGCCGATCTCTTGATGGGAGGGCCGGCGAATGCAGGGGGAGGCCAGGGGGGAAGAGAGGGAACGATCGTCGCAGCAGCCACACTCTCGCGTGGGCGGTGGGAAAGGGGGGCCCTGGACTCGCGTGGCCCGTGCCCTATGACCCCTCCCGCCCCCCAGCACTCACGCACACACCCCCTTCCCCCGCCGAGTTTTCCCTCTCCACCCCTGCGTCCGATTTCTGGGAACGGAAGGGTAGTGGAAGAGGACGAGCCTCCCTTTCCCAACCTCGTGTGCGAATCCCACCCCCCGACCGTGTGCGAAACTTCCCCCTGCGCCTCAATAACACCCCTCGGGTGTTAACAGGGGGGGGATGAGGCACGGGGGTCAGGGCTCGAGTGATTGACGGGAATTCACTTCCCTGCTTTCGTAAATAAATTGGAGATCAACGTGTCCATAGTCGGATTACGTGTTGGGGGCACGTAAATTGGATCGTCTGCGGTTTTTTCCCACGAACCCTCCTCTTTCCTCCCCTTTTCCTTGTCTCCCCCAGCCCCCACCAGAGACACCACCTATCCCTCTGCCCTCCACCGAAAATCCTCCCCCGTCATCCCTCTCACCCCCAAAGTAGCGAAACGCCCTCTGCACGGCCACTTTCACTCAACCCGCGGCCCTCCATTCCCTCATCCTCCTCACACCCCTTGCTCGGAACCGTTCCCCACCCCATAGCCCCCATTCCATATCCTCCCTCCGTCTTCATTGAAATCAATAGCTATGGTGTGTGTGTGTGTGTATATATATATATATATATGATTTCGACGAAGTAATACGGATGTGTTGAATAAAAAACTTGGACAGCAACAAACAATATAAGAACTCAAAAGAGAAAACTCACACGTTATTACTTAATAATTTCGACGGCATTTAGCTCCATCTTCCTCAGAAGAAGCAGTAGTACTCATATACACACCATAAACACAGTAATCAACCCGATCGTCGGTTTAGTAGGTGATGGTAGAGCTCACCCGTGTACCAAGCCCGACGGCGTGTGAATATTCACACATCAGGGTAGGGGGGCCAGTTCCTTTCCCTGTGCCGGTTATGGTTTCCCAGGAGGATCTGGTACCCGAAAAATCAACTAGCTTGGGTGGAGCTGCAGGTGCCTTGCCCGGGAATCGAACCCGGGCCCTCCGGTCAGTGTTCCAACGCTCTACCCACTGGACCACCGCGACCCACACTTATATATTATTTTTGGTAATCTACCGGTTAAGGTAGGTTTTTGGATGGACACAACTATCAAAATAATATTTTGTAACTCCAAATAAAACCCAATCCAGCAACCTGATCTACATCAGGTCCCTCTTCATCTCTCTGTACTTCTTTCCTCCCTTCATCCCGTCCAACATCCCTATCCTGTTCCTGCACTTACCTCGCTTGCCCAACATTCTCCCCTCTATTGCCTTCTCTAACATTCCACTACCGCTCAATACGCCTTTCATCCATTTTTCCTGCCTCCATAGGATTTCTCTCAACAAACCCCTCTCCTCCCCCACCATCTCTAGTACTTCCTCATTTGTTTTCCTTTCGGTCCATTTCACCATCTCCATTCTTCTCCACACCCACATTTCAATAGCCTCCAATCTACGTCTATCCTCCTGCTTCAGCGACCACGTTTCCGCGCCGTACATAGCTACGCTCCATATCAGAGTTTTTTCGAGTCTTGTCGTAACATCACTACTCAACGTCCCCGTCATCAACTCCTTCCTCCTTGAGAAAGCCTCCTTGCCTAGCGCAATCCTTCTCCTTCCGTCCCTACCACTTTGACCGTATTGGTCCAGAACACTTCCGAGATATATAAACTGCTCTACCCGCTCTATTTTTTCCCCGCCTATTTTAATAATTAGGTTAGCCTTTTTCTTTCTGGAAAATCGCATAACCTTTGTTTTATTAATATTGATTCTCATCCCATATTTATCGCACTGAACCTCCAATTCACTCAACAATGCTTGCAACCCCTTGGCTGACTGAGCATATATATATATATATATATATATATATATATATATATATATATATGTATACTCTTGGAAATGACGCTCTCCGGCGACGCACAAACACACAAACACTAAGGCAACAAACACCACACACATAGAAACATAAAAGAAGGACACTTACATTGGATATTTACGTTTCGACGGCACGGCCGTCGTCATCAGATATATATATATATATATATATATATATATATATATATATATATATATATATATATATATATATGCTCAGTCAGCCAAGGGGTTGCAAGCATTGTTGAGTGAATTGGAGGTTCAGTGCGATAAATATGGGAATATATTTATCGCACTGAACCGAAATAATATTTTTTTATAAGTTTGATATATCATCGCCACGCTTGTGACTGACCCTATATGTATGTGTGTGAATATGCATATATATATATATATATATGCATATTCACACACATACATATAGGGTCAGTCACAAGCGTGGCGATGATATATCAAACTTATAAAAAAATAAACAGACAGTCACAGTTTTGTTTTTTTAATATTTCTGTGGCTCAACCACCTTTCTCGACGGAATGAAGAAACTGAGAATAATGGTGATTGACAAATATATATGCATACATACGTGTATATATAAGTATGCATATGTGTGTATGTTTTTTGCGAAAACTGAAAAATGAGGAAAAACGCCGAGGGCTCACGCGATAGGTGAAGAAGACAACGTTATTTCGAAAATCGACGTCGACGACCTCCCGCTCCAAGCAGAATGGAGTTCCTTTAATAGCTTGATTATTATTTCTACTTCAATAAACTACACCCCTACACTCATTTGGGCACAAGTACGTCGGATATTTTCAGCGCAGTGACCGCGGGTGAATGGGCATAATCCACCTTAAATATACTTGCCTTATCGCATGAAATCCTTCGCTGGAAAACCGATCACCAGTCAGAACTCCTCCCTCAAATGGAGAGCCCTCAATCAAACCTGCTTGCTTATTTCCTCTCCTTTCCCAAAACGCACGAATTATCATTGAATGAGAGAGGATTTTTGGAAAATGGGAAGGTTGCTACCGTCGAAGTTTTAAACGTCTATCTTCCCCGAGTGCAAAACTCATGACTTGAATTTTGGGCGGGATTGAGTTCTATCCTGCTCTTGTAATTTTAATATGTTGCTAATTGATGTACTTCTCCCCTTCCGTGTGAGCTACGAGCATTGGCTGTGAATGTGAAATTACGTTCATTTCCATAGCCAATAATAAGAAACTCAGAAGGCTCCAATAACGTTATTACGGTCAGCCGGTGACCAGCAACGGAGAGTGCAGAGGGCTTGACAGGGAGAAGACGTCAGTACCGTAGTACTGTTCGTTGTCAAGTGATGATCATGGAGAGGATGGTAGAAAAACCTGCCTTCTGCGACCGTTAGCTTTTCACGAAAGTCCAAGCGGAGTCCAAGAGTAGGACGACGCCCAACAGCGTTTCATACGATTGTGATTATCATTAAGTTCGGCCAGTTTTTAATTTTTGTGCTAGGAGCACACAAGTTTGAGACACAAGCACAGAAGGCAATGAGGCAACGATCCGACGGATGTGCATCCTTCATGGTGCTCCGGTAGCGGGCGGCCTCGAAGGAGTCCCACGCGCCAGAACAATGTAGCCGCTGCTGTCGACTCATTACTGTGAATCGATTCGGTAATATATGATTGCGGTTATTACTAGCTACTATTTATCACAGCCGCCTAGAAAATTTCTAGGAAAACATATCGCTTGTCCCTTCATACAAATTATAACATTTCATACTTAATTCTTGCTATTTAAACGTCTATGAGTGGGAGGATCTCAAAATATAAATATCCTATCGCGAGCATTAAACATAAATTATAAACATGCTTGGTAGGTCCAATAGAGAATGAAATCTCACTCCTATATCTATCTCTTGGTCCGTCCTGGTGTATATATTATCAGCCAGGGGTTCGCAGAAATATTAACTGATGGTTTCAGATTTAGTAAATACTCACTTCGAATTCGGGTGAAAACTACCCCAGTCGACTTCCTAAAACTTCACGGACAGCACTCACAGTTATACTATTGAATAACAGAAAATTTTCTTGCTTTTAAAAATTTAGTTCGTAGTATTAACTGAATAATTATCTGCCAAATGTAATTCTTTCTGGGCATACAAGAGTAAACGAGTGGAATACATTACGGAGTTGAGAATATTAGTGCGAAAAAATATTTCCATTTTAACGTGTAAGTTATAATTCCTTGTAAGGCATTCATAAATGAACTATTACTACCATAAGCAAGTATTAAAATGTCACAGTGTGCGATACATTAAGCACCACGGATTTATTATTAAGGTAGATTAGAAGGATTATTTTTCAACAAATATAAAAACTTCAAAAAAAAAACTAGTCCTTACAAAAAATATCTCTAACAGTCTATTTGAAAAAAGTTACCGTCAGGTTAAAAACAAAATATCTATTTTGCATGATGAATCATCATTCCACGCATTCTGATGCATCCTTTCCCCTCAGTTTTCTCTGAATGTTAATTTCAGTGATTGCCAGAGGGCCGAATCATCACCCTATAATTGCCGAAGAAATATAAATTATAGCTATGCCATTCCCATTAAAAAGTTAAAAAGTCACGTTGGAAAGCCTGAATTTCCGGCCTATTCCCTCCAGCCCTCTTGATATTTCCATTCTTTATCGAGGCGAATTCATTTATGCAAAGCTACTCCCGTCATTAAACAATTTCAGCGACTCGCTACTGTTTCCACTTTCGAGGAAGTGCGGGTGTCTGCAAGGGAGTCTGCCCCACCCTCCTCCTCGCTCCGTGGCCGCAATCCCCGCGTTCACAATGCATTATCGCCGCGGTCGACGCTGGAGAGCGGAACAGAGACGAGTGCGACGGCCACGCTGAAATCCACACTCACACTTAAAAAAGCGCCGACGCCCCTCGCGTGCATTACGAAGTACAAACACAATATGATAGCCCTCCCCGTTGCAGGCTGGCACGAACCCTAGGAGAGAGAGAGAGGGAGGGGGAGAGACCTCTTTATTCACCGACAGAGAATATGCGTGCTTGTGTGTGTGTGTGTTTTTGTTTGTGCGAGGCCCGCACGAATACATATATCTATCTCCCCGGTGGCTCCCCCAGTCGATTGGCTGAGCAACCCATAAAAAGGGCCCCTCTGCCATCATCCCTCCCGGTTGCGCGGGCCAACGGCGGGAGAGGCAGCTGCCGCCGGCGGGACCCGGCATCCCTCGCGAAGACCACGTGACGCAATACGGCGCGGCCTCCCATTGGTCGATCCGAGGGCCCCGCTCTCCCCACTCCTCATCCGCAGCACCCAGCCTTATGAGGGCGCGCGCGCGCCGGGCGAGCAGCGGCACTGCGAAAGGCGGCGATGGGCCGCCCGCCGTGGTGCGCTCGCCCGGGGACGCCTCGGCGCTCCGCAGGGCCCGAACGACGAAGCGATGGCCGCCGACGGCGAGTCAAGAGGGACGGACGCCACGAGTCTGCCCACGGCATGGCAAATATGACGAACCCAGAGATGAGAATGTTGTGCTCGCGAGCTGTCGACTGGGCAGCTAGGCTGTAGGTCTGTGTTCCCCGCTTAGCAGGCCACTGCGATGCTGCATCCAGAGAAACGCATCATACACATTGACCTACTCCATTTGTTTATTTTTAAATCCTCTCCTAGAATTGTTATGTGTGAGATTAAAAACCTTGCACTAATTCTTCATGAACAATTCGACATTTAAAACAGCCGATTTTAGGCACTATGCGATGGAAATGGTCTTTTGGTTTGGTTTTTAGAAGGCAAAGGCAGTAAAGATCCACGGATACTTGGGGTGTTGTAGGGCACACATGCAGGGCCCTGATAACCAATCTACATGGTTATTTCAGGCACTTACGTATTCACATTTGGTTATCGAGTGAAATACGGTACACAGTGGCATTCAACATTCCTTCGGATGAAATGGATAATCGTGGAATCAGGGAGACTTCAAAAATGAGCGTTTTTATGCTCGAGTTGAAAAAATCTTAAAGATTTTTTCCTATTTCCCGCTCTTTCAGTGAAATTGTTAATGCCGGCGTTTCATGATCAGTAGCACCTTCATTCATTCACTAACTATAGAGCTATTAGTGGAACCTGACTACATGAGTTGTCGTTTAAAAGGGAATGACTCTTTTTTGGGTATTTTCATTCTAATGAATACATTTTAATCACGTCAACACATTTCTCTAAATTAGAATACTTCATGATGAAATAAAAAGTGGCCACGGTCAAAACAAATCAAGGGACTGATTATGTGTGGTGAAAATACAGGAATTGAGAAAATCAAACGAAAATCTTTCCCGCGAAGATTATTTTCAGACATCAGTGTAATAAGAGCAATTCGCAAAGGTAATTCCATATTAGGTTCACCATAGATACCTGAGATCACATGATCAAATTCTTTCAACTTACTTAACACAGTTACCCGAGGCACTCGTATCCTCTGTCTACCCGAAATTGAATGCACAATAATTTATAAGAGAAGGCAATCAATTCGACTCCCAAAGAGAAACAGTCTCTATCTGTGAGCAACAAAAATACAACAGTGGAAGGTCCATTATGCATTCGTAATGCCAAATGATCTGATTGTCTATGACTTCTGAGGAGGAAGGAGTACAGCTTTGTGCTAATTACGACATACAAGGTTTGGCAGTTTATGAGTACTTAATGACAATGCTGAGAAGGAATAAAGTCTACCCATACAAATTTGCTTAAAGGCAACCATCAAATTCCCGATGTGCTAGTGAGCGATTGTTTATCATTATGAGCAATATATTACCGAAATATATTAATAATTAATTGATAGAGTTGGCATTTTAAACGATGGTCGAGACAATATTTCTACGGTGAAGTAATGTATTGGTTTTCCATAGCTAAGCATGGAAAGAGAGACAGTAAATACCATTGCATTGATATTTTGAGGTCGCCAAAGTAACCATACATAGCCCAAAGTAATTAAACTAGTTCATAATTATTAAAATGGGCTTCAGTGTGGTTCATTCGGAATGTTGTTTTTGTTCAATAGGAGTATTTCCATGGGAAGGTTTACAGCAACCCCTTTGATAAACAAACCAGGTATAAGGCGAAATTTACAACTCAATATGTAAATGAAAATTCTTCTGATGACTCGTAAAATGGCGATAAAATGTTACTCATCGTCAATTTTCTGTGAAAAATGTATCCACTAGGATATGGTCAATCACTTGCACTAATCAGACTTAACTTCACGTATTGATCCAATTTTTAGGAACGCCTTTTTGCGCATAAAAAGAGACGTTTCAGGCGTGATATGGTGGAATATCATGATTATAATTAATTAACCTTTTTGCGCATTTGAACGTAAATGTTTGAATTGAAATACGCACAACAGATAGGTTTAATGACCATGCGGCCTTCTTCATGGGTCTCATCATTGCGACAGTTTTCATAACATCTTCAAAGAGCCTCGGGGGACACCAAAGGAAGTGACCGCCCAATAAACAACGCATTATAGACATCAGCTGTTGGTTACATAAAAATTTAAAACAATAATTTCTGTTATAGCGTTAAAGTAATGATATAAATAACGTAATTAACTGGATTTACTTTATAGTTGACAGCCCGATTAGTCGTTTAATAATTATCTTTCGTTTAATCTTGTACGTTAAGGGAAGGAAAAGATCTCTTTGCATTCATTATTCCAGTTGCTTTTCTTCCATAAAATTACGATACCGTGGGAAATACCAGAAAAGCACAGAGAACTCTGCCATATGTACGAGTGTAGGTTCTCACAAAAACTAGTGAGCAATTATTTACATTTAGCAAGCGGTTATTTGATACCTCCGGCACACTTAAATAAAAATTGCCCGGAGAACGCATGGGTCGCCTAGTTGTTAATCCAGCAATTTAAACCCCATATTCTCTCTCTCTCTTAGTTTGAACAAAAATCAGTAGTTTTTCACATCACAAGTGCTTACACGGAACATGAAAGAAAGAGATTCCATGAAACCGGTCTTATGGAAAAAGTAAATATTTATAGGTATCTGGTTTTGTAACTAAGCAAACTTCGTAAATAAGAAGTCATGCTATCCATAAGTTTGGTGAATGCTATTTTGTCCTTAAAATTATGAACGAAAAACAGGGGGACAAAGTTATACATATAGACTCAGCAAGCATGTCTTTGGAAAGATAAATAATTATCTATAAAACTGAGATATCGTCTACATGTCAAATTATTATAATATATACTATGTAAATTCATTGATAGCTTACTGTACACGCTGAATGTCGAGTGAATAAGGCGGGAACGAAAATAAAATTCCCATGGAGAAGTTTTATCATGACATGGAAAACAATAACATGGATTAGAGATTTTGCTCCTCAAAGTATAATTTAGCCCTACAGTCACATTAATAATGGGATTTTATCGAACAGTACGTGCGTCACATACTATATAATGACATTATCACAAATTATCAATTATTGAATCGGTTTGCAACGATTCTCCAAGATGTTCTGTTTCCCGCCAATGCCTTCATTTCCTCATATATTCTTGAGCCGACATTTCCACTATCTATTGTGCTTCTCGTAGTTCTCCCTTGGCCCCCCTCTGCATTTCTTCCCCACATGCTTCCCTCAATTATGGTCTTCAGTAAGCTCTCTTGACACAGGATATGTCCATTTATAGTTTTCCCATGATTCTTGCCAGTGTCCTCCATAGGCTTCTACATATCTTCAACCACCCTTCGAAGAACTTCTTCATTTGTTATTCTCTCCATCCATTTCATATTAATATGCTTTTGAACATGGTACCACATCTCTGTCGCCCCTAACCTTATATTTTAATAACATGCTTCATTATACTCCTGTTAATACTACCTGCCGTAGGTCGTTGTTCCTTCTAATAGCAAGCCTTCGCAATTTCTATTCTGCTTGCGTAGGATATCTGCTTCTTCCATGGCTAGCGATCCCGCTTCCTTTCTCTTTGAACCCGTATTCCCATACCAAATATCTATTTCCTCCAAATTTTAGTTAAAAATCATGCGAATATTCACGTGAAAATCTTTCCTGGGTTCGCATTCTTGTCACTTCTCAGTAACTCTTTATTTTTTCTCGCGGTTTTACACCAACCCTACTTTGAAATCACACCACATATTAAAGAGTATATCCATTAACGCACATCAATTAGCAAATTTTAAAACAGACGCAGCTTTAACGCAGAGTAAATGCGTGACGAATCATCGTGAATTTCCGCGAATCCTCTTTGGTACACTTGGTATCCTTCTCTCATCTCGTGTGCCAAGACTGCACCAAAGACGGTCCACGCTGGAGGCACCACTAGTGAGTGACTAATTCAGCCCTCCCTCGCCCATGGAAGATGCTGGCTGCACAGATGACTCAGCAATGGCACTTGGCAAAGTTTGGACTTCAGAGCATGACGTGGAGTTTGGGGTCTAATTGAAGACGGGGGCTTCGGGAGTGAAGGGAGGGGAACGGATCTGGAAACCTGAGGCCGACTTCCGCCCGGGGTAGTACGCTGCAGTAGTACGTGGATGAGGCACGCCTCGTTGGGCAAGGAATCCCGGAATTATTAAGAGCCTTATCTGAGAACCCCCGTTCAAATGTTGATTAAAATTAGCTGAGCCTTCACAATGAAGATAAATTACAATTGTATTAGGTGATTCGCCCCTATGGGACGGTCTATCACACTTTGACTCACAAATTTATTGCGCCAAAGTCATGAAATTTCCACTCAAACCAACGGCTTACACATTCATCCCAGCGCTGTTTACATCAGCGCTGCTAACCACGACCTCCAATGTAAGGAGAAGCCTAGGGATAAAGTAAAAATACATGGTGCAACTTTTTTAAATGTTTTAAAGATAGCCTTTGGATATTAAAGCTTTCATAAAATATAATTTTGTAAGAGAAGTTTGATGATGATTAATTAAAGCCTATTTACCATCACTAGATGCTACTCCAGCCCTTTCCCTGGGATCATAAAAGGGTGCAGGAATGAACTGATGTGATAAAGATTCTTTTCATTTCGTTAAAATCTTTTAAATACTACATGATAGTTATTTCACCATGATATAATTGCTAGGGCATCACGAAAACTAAAATTCTTTCCTTAAGAAATCCGTGAATCAAATAATGAGAATTGCACCACAATGGCATGGTTGCAACCAAGCTGATTAATTCATATTTTCGGGCCTTGTTGGGAAACCATAAGCGGCAAAGACAAAGGAACTAGCACCCCTGCCTGCCCTCAACGTACTGATTTCTCAACCCGCAAGGCTTAATATTGGCTTCTGTCCTTACGAAAACTACCTCTGGGTTGATTACAAAGGTAGTGACAGAAAGTAGATAAGTCATTGATAGCAAACCACAGAAACGATGAATACTAAAAACTTTTACATCTACGTATCACCCCGTAAGCCGCTGCGAAGGAGTGTGGCGGGGGGTGTTCGGGGAACAGCCATTCATAAATGTGCACATGAAGGTCAAATAAACCAAAAAGCAGGGATATTTATACTCAATGAAGAGCATAAAATATGTCCACATTAGAGTATGCAACATTTGCTTTGAAGATAGAAAATAATATTGAGTGTACGAGCAAGTTTAAAGCTCACCGATCGTTCGGAGGATGAAGGCCCACCGCTCGCCTCGGGCCCTCGGCAGCGAAGGCAGGGTTGGCCGTCGAGCGGGCCGCGCGGCCGGCCGGTCTCGCCTTCCAACGGAGCTTCGGCGACCTAGAGAATTTTTACAGTTTCAATTTAAGTGATGAACACTGAATTTTTATTGAAAAAATCGCATGAACATATTCCTAAATAACAAGATAAGCATAGTAAAAAAGAGCCATCAGATCACAAACAAATAAATACCTTAATTCTATTGTGAAATAAGTTGCACTGCTATCTCCTTGATACGACATAACATATTTTATTTTAAATTTGAAAAGTTACGCATACTTTCCTGAAAATAAATATCAGTCACACATTTCAAGGGGATTCAAACAATGATAAGTTTAATCTATGGAGAATTTTCGACAAAAGGGATAACACAAATATTTAGATATGTAGCAGCTAGTCAGTTCCAATGTAGAGATGAGCATAGTTTTTTCACAGAGTGGTGTGTAACTTTCATACGCAAGTCCTGTTTGATAGAAGATTGCTGATTACTTTGCAAGATGCGGTTTTCACGTTTAGAAGTGATGTTTCCAGGATTCTGTTTCTTAGGTAATCAAAGGTCGTCATCGACACGTCACCTCTGAAGTCAAGACTAGAATCATAAGTGACAGCCAATGTAGTGCTGAATTCATAGAGAGGTACGAAAAATGTATTTACCAAAGGAAAAACAGATACCATACCAGGAAAAATAAATTTTTTCAGTAAATCAGTTTGTCGATATCAATCCTGACTACGAAGGACAAGACGGAATTATAATATCCAAAACGTTTTCACAATTCGCACTAACGTGTTTGCACTAATTTTGCTTCTTTTCTAAGTATTAAGAATTATTAAATATATTTATTATTGTCATTACTTCAGCAGGGTACGGAAGAATTAGACTCAGTATGCATCAACGACTATGGTCATTTACACCGCCCAGATATTTATTAATTGATAAAAATACCTGTAGTAAAATAGAAAAACTATAACATCTGATTTGAGACGCAGCGTAGCAGGCATGGCCACTTAGGGGCGACCCACAGGACTGTCCAAGCACTGCCCAGGGTGAGTTGTGGGTTTGTTTCCGTCATGGATCGTATTTTGCCATAAAATATATGAAATTTAACATCACTTGAACAACGAATTATTTTGCATAATTGGAAGCGTTCGGAAACATTCATGCGTGCAGCGTGTCGGCTTTAATTTATGTTAGATAGACGGAAAAACAGAAGACTCTACGTATGTGGAAGATAAAAATCTTCAAAGTGGGTTTACAATTTTAAGATACATGAAATGTTACATTATTATGACTACGAAAGATGAAGGGCGAAATGTATCGAGTGTGGTGGTAAAGCAATGAAAAGAATATGGTTTTTATCATCCACCCATTAGTTAAATCGTGTCTCTATTATCAACTCCTATATATAAGTATATATATATATATATACACACACACACATTCAAACACGAAATCCCGCCATACGGCGAACAATAATTATTTCACACATAAAAATATATATAAGGAAAGCATAGATACATATATATGACCGCCCTATTAACAGAAAAACGGAGCATAAAATAATATAATGGACAATTATGTTCTACACCACGGGACAGTTGCGCTCTTATAAAAATAGTTCACTCTACATGTAAATAATGTAAGGTTTTCCGGCCAAGAGGAAACAAAATCGTTCATTGTCCAAAATTTTGATTGCTCTCAAAAATTTTGTATAACAAAATCGAGGCCTTGCTCGATATTTGGTGTAGTAATCGGCTACGCGCCCAACCGCACTGATCGGGTCAGATCAACAGATCAACAAATCAAATGACGATTCAAATCAGTTTATTCTTTGACTCAAACCACTTTGTGTATTTACTAATTGAATGCGCCTTGTTATTTCCGAAGGGCTGAAGATTTCCGTAAATACAGACCTGTACAGTCTAGAAAGAGTGGTAGGTCTCTTGGACATAAAAGGAAATGTTCTCTCTATGGAGGCAAAATAATAATCAATCATTTTTAGTACCAATATTAATTTAGACCATACTTATTATTATTTAAAGGTTGTAACATTGAAATACACATTAAATATTCGTAAGCATTTTCATTATTTGCATTTTTTGACCGGCGATTATGTATTGTTGGCCCAATATTTTAGGATAGAATTTTTGCTTAATTCTGAATAGCTTTATCCACCAACAAAGCGTTGTCATTTTAACTAGTTAGTTCAGTAAACCAATTAAAATATTAGGTGAGTCCAACGATGGAAAATATGCTTCTTTGAATTGGCCATGATTTTAACTGCAGAAGGTCCCACCTCTTCCATCACTTCCCATTCTTCAATGGGTGTGGGTGGTTTCGCGTCAACTTTGGCGTGCATGAAATACAGAAATCAAAGGAAACCTATTTTAGTAAAGCCACACAACATGCCTACCACGTTGGCTCAAAAAAAATACATTTCAGATTTGATATTTTGTAATTGTGTCATCGAACGCAATTAATTTTAATAACGAGTATGCCCACTCTATACACGCAAACTTGACGCGCTGGGCGAGGAGGGGGAACCAAATCTTGTGAGAGTTGCATGCAACGACTGATGGCCCATGGCATGTGCTCTAAAAACTTGGGCAGAACCCGAAAATTTATCTTCCGACATACATAATTTATTGCGGTGGTTTAGGCGCTCTTGCATTACGCACACAGCTCTCGCTTTCATAAAGTTAGGATTGCATAATCAGACAGACAGGGACTATAAAACAGACTGCTTAGTTCCAAAATGTTTCAATTAACACGCTTGTCTACCTCATTTATCTTTGAATCCCCAGAGGACTTTATTCCGTGAGCAAAAGCCTACAATATGTGCAACTTTCCCTTGACCACCGACTTCCCCACGGAGGAGAGCGAAGAGGAGGTGGACTTTCAGGGAGAACGGCGCCGAGAGCAGCGAGAAACTCACTCGAAGCCAGAGGTCCTTCCTCGGAAACGCCGAAAATAACTATTCACTAAACCATTGGAAACCATTTGGCAAAAGGGGATTCGCAGAATATATCGGTTCGCTCGAAATCAATTCAGAGATTCTTACTTGATTACCAATAATTTTGAACATAAAATACATTCACTCAATGCGAAAAGATTAGCAATTTATCCGCGAAAGTTTTTTTTAAACAAGATATGTGCTACTGACTATGCCAACAAATATTATTCGGAAGAACAAAATGATATTTGGAGTTATCATATCTAATATATTTATTAACATAATTATATTTACAATTCCAACGGGTCCTACCGTGATGACACCAGAGTCATTTAGTATTGAATTTACAGTAATGTGAGAATGATGACGAAAAGGATCACTCCACACCAAGCGCAGAATATTGAGCAACGCGAAATATGGCACTATTGTAGACGAGCAATTTCAGGATAAATCCTTTCAAGAAAAGACAAATGTGTGACAAGATTACGGAATAAAATGGCACGGAAGTCACTCTAGAGAGGAAGGGAAAAATCAAGACTAAACTATTCACAGGTCTATGACACTCGTCACACGGAGGATATCATTACGATCCTCAGTGCTTATATCGGCTGCAGATTACACCGAATAAGAAAGTACATATAATCCAAAAATTCAAAGTAATATATCTGTGTTACCATCCTTTCTTTCCTCATTCAATTAATGAGCACGACAAAACCAATTCAAAGCCCCAGCTGTGATAATCTAAAACCCTTACTGATTTCTAATGGATGAGAATCAATATTAATATAACAAAGTTTACGATTTTCCAGAAAGAAAAAGGCCAAGCTTCACCTTAAAATAGGAGAGCAAAAACTAGGGCAGGTGGAACAAATTACGGATCTCGGAAGTGCTTTGGACCAAAATGGTGAAAGTAATAGGGACGTAAGGAGAAGAATTGCCCTAGGCAAAGAGGGTTTCACAAAGAGGAGGGAGTTCATGACTGGGACTTTGAGTAAGGATGTTAAGAAAAGGCTCGTGAAAACTTTGATATGGAGCGTAGTTGTGTACAATAACGGAAACATGGTAATTGAACCAGGATGATAGGAGTCCTTTTAATTGCGGGTATTGAGGAAGGATGGAGAAGGTGAAATGGACCGAAAGGAAAACAAACGAAGAAGCTCTAGGTGTTGTGGGCAAAGAGAGTGGGTTTGTTGGGAGAAATCCTAAGGAGGCAGGAAAAATGGATGAAAAACATTGATCGGCAATGTTGAGGAACTGTGATGTTAGGCAAACGAGGAAAGGGCAGGAAGAGGATAGGGATGTTGGACGGGATGAAGGGAGGAAAAAATACAAAGAGATGTTGAGGAACTAGGTGTAGATTAGGATGCTGTGTTGTGTTTTGTTAGGAGATAGTTTATTTGGTAGGTGTGTCCATCCAAAACCTACCTTAACCGGTAGATTACTTTAAAAAAGGTATTTCTAAGGTGAAAACTCTTGAGGCATATCACTGCTAGTAGATATGAGCATTGTATTTAATCATATAGCATAAGAAGAGCTATCGTTTCACTCTTTCCTTCCATTGGTTCTCACTCTCACGTCTTCTCGTTCGGGAATTATAAACAGACCTCATTTTATCAATAGTCTAGTTTAACGATGTATAGAATTTCTGCATATTTTGAAATTATGATTTCAAAAATTTTGTACCATTATTTTATTTGCAGTTAGCACTTCAAATATTATGATTTGCTACTCAAAAGATAGGAAAAGCCGTTCCTGAAACAAGCCATTTGCATTTTCTAGAAGTCGTTCCTGATACAGGACTGGTGAATTTTCCTACGTTTCGCGGTCATTGTTGTTTTTAGTTGATTCAGGAGATGTAGTAGTGGGCAAAGCCACGCGTCGCGGCCAGCAGCAGTCTAAGGCTCGCTCGCCATCTCACGTTTGCCAAAGTGTTATTCTAATGATAAAAGGCAAGGCTTTTTCAGGACACTGCTATGGTATTTACTTAATTGTTATAGTAGCATACTGTATATTGTTTTGGAAGCATTTATTACCAGAATCAATTACTGATAGTCCATTTCTTTTTTAACGAAGGTTTCATTCGATACCTTAATAACGTAACTCATTCCTTCCTGTGCCGATTTTGAAACTGCCGAATCAGAGTAATGAAGTGAAATTCGATCGACGTAGAAACATATTGGATGCAAACTCTTCATCCACCATAAAACATTTAGGTACCCTAATGTTTTACCACAATTCAAACAAAACATTAATGGCTCGTCGACATCAGTCTCCCCAAATGCAGTCCACCTCCTCCAGGGACTTGGTGCGCTCCTTGCCTCCCACCCCTGAAAACACCCACCAACTCTTTTCTTTAAAAAAGGAAAGGAAAGTGAAAACCACCCTCCGATTACGTGTGGCCAATCTCTCAATCTCCCACTCCGCCCCCCCCCCCCCGAGAGAAAGAAGCCTTTTCGGGGAAGGACTACTCCCCGCCCCAAACAATTGAACCCGAACAATAAACGATGAAACTCTCTCCGGAGCCAACGCATGCGAAACAGCCCCCTACAACCATCCCACGGGGGGGGGCGGGGGTTGGTGCACCCGGAGAGGATCGGGAGTACGACAGGGGTCGGGTTTCCAGAGCCATTCCTTTCCTTCGTGAACTGCCTCACCCTCACCCTCTGGACATGCTCCACGCCCCATACCCCAAACGGTCTGCGGCACATTGGAATCCAGCATCCCGCTCCCCCCCCCGCCCTCAACCACCGCCCCAGGACGATTATGCCTGCGGAGGAAGAAGGGCTCCTCGGGCCATGCGGCGGCCTCACGCAGGGCTGAAGGACAGCCGAACCAACCAAACAAATAGAGACACAATCAGACTCGCAGCTCCTCCTTCCCGCCTCCGCCCCCCTCTCCGCCCCCTTCCGTTTGCAAACAATTCACCCCCGCCCCTCCTCCAGCAACGGGAACAACATTCTGACCGCGCTCCAATCATCCCCTTCCCTCTCGGATGCGGAGAGTACACCGCGCGAGTGCCGGTGTCCCTCCGCACCGTGGATAGTGGGACGAATAC